>WNWK01005463.1:0-120580 GCA_009830355.1 Cherax destructor
GGGAAGATATAGGAACATGAGAAGAAGGAACACTGCAGAAGGCCCATACGAGGCAATTCCAAGTCTCCCACCGGCTAAAGCCAATGACCCAACCTAGTCAGGTCCAACTCACACCCACCCATGCATCTAATCAACCTATTTTTAAAACTACACAACGTTTTAGCTTCTATGATGGTACTTGGGAGTGTGTTCCACTCATCCACAACTCTATTACCAAACCAGTGCTTTCCTATATCATAAGAACATAAGGAGGAACACTGCAGTAGGCCTGTTGGCCCATACTAGGCAAGTCCTTCACAATCCATCCCACTAACAGAGCTACCCAAGAAATAAGCTTTAATAATTCTATTTACTCATGTGCAAGTCCCACTCAAATCCAACCCCTCTCCTTTGAAGAGTTTCGAGAGTTTATCTACTCTCTTGAGCCCGGCTCATCTGGTGCTTGCCTGGTCAACTAGGCTGTTGCTGCTGGAGGCCCGCTGCCCCACATAAGAACATAAGAACATAAGAAAGGAGGAACACTGCAGCAGGCCTGTTGGCCCATTCTAGGCAGGTCCTTCACATTCCATCCCACTAACAGAATATTTGTTCAACCTAATTTTCAATGCTATCCAAGAAATAAGCTTTGATAATTTTATTTACTCATGTGCAATTCCCACTCAAATCCAACCCCTTTCACTCATGAATTTATCCAACCTAAATTTAAAACTACCCAAGGTCCTAGCTTCAATAACCCTACTAGGCAGACTGTTCCACTCATCAACTACCCTATTTCCAAACCAATACATAAGAACATAAGACAAAGAGGAGGAACACTGCAGCAGGCCTGTTGGCCCATACTAGGCAGGTCCTTCACAATCCATCCCACTAACAGAATATTTGCTCAACCCAATTTTCAAAGCTACCCAAGAAATAAGCTTTGATAAAGAATTCGATATTGTTTATTTAGACTTTAGTAAGGCTTTTGATAGAGTACCGCACCAGAGACTGTTAAAGAAAGTGGCAGCTCATGGCATTGGGGGAAAAGTGCTGTCATGGATCGAGTCATGGCTCACCAATAGGAAGCAGAGGGTTCTCTCTTGGAGAGATACCCTCAAGACCTTATTTATATCCCCTTTGTTAATACCCATTTTCCACTTGTATACATAAGAACATAAGAAAGGAGGAACACTGCAGCAGGCCTGTTGGCCCATACTAGGCAAGTCCTTCACAATCCGTCCCACTAACAGAATATTTGCTCAACCCAATTTTCAATGCTACCCAAGAAATAAGCTTTGACAATTCTACCCACTCATGCGCGAGTCCCACTCAAATCCAACCCCTCTCACTCATGAATTTATCCAACCTAAATTTGAAACTACCCAAGGTCCTAGCTTCAATAACCCTACTAGGCAGACTGTTCCACTCATCAACTACCCTATTTCCAAACCAATACTTTCCTATATCCTTTCTAAATCTAAACTTAGCTAACTTGAATCCATTATTGCGGTTCTCTCTTGGAGAGATATCCTCAAGACCTTATTTATATCCCCTTTGTTAATACCCATTTTCCACTTGTATACCTCGATCATGTCTCCCCTCATTCTACGTCTTACAAGTGAATGTAATTTTAGGGTCTTCAATCTTTCTTCGTAAGGAAGATTTCTAATGCTATGTATTAATTTAGTCATTCTACGTTGAATGTTTTCTAACGAATTTATGTCCATTCTGTAATATGGAGACCAAAACTGAGCTGCGTAATCTAGGTGAGGCCTTACTAATGATGTATAAAGCTGTAATATAACCTCTGGACTTCTGTTGCTAACACTTCTTGATATAAATCCCAGTGGCAGCTCATGGCATTGGGGGAAAAGTGCTGTCATGGATCGAGTCATGGCTCACCAATAGGAAGCAGAGAGTGTGCATAAATGGGGTTAAATCCGAATGGGGACTTGTAACAAGTGGTGTTCCACAGGGATCAGTCTTAGGCCCATTGTTATTTATAATATATATCAATGACCTTGATGAGGGAATTACTAGTGATATGAGCAAATTCGCCGACGACACGAAGATAGGTAGAATAATTGATTCAAACATAGATGTCATAGAACTTCAGGAAGATTTAGACAAACTTAATTCGTGGTCAGAAAAGTGGCAGATGCAGTTCAATGTAGACAAATGCAAGGTTCTGAAGCTCGGGAGTGTCCATAACCCAAGCACTTATAAGTTAAATAACGTAGAACTTAGCCATACAGATTGCGAGAAGGACTTGGGGGTGATGGTAAGCAGCAACCTTAAACCAAGACAGCAATGCCTAAGCGTACGTAATAAGGCAAATAGACTACTGGGATTTATATCAAGAAGTGTTAGCAACAGAAGTCAAGAGGTTATATTACAGCTTTATACATCATTAGTAAGGCCTCACCTAGATTACGCAGCTCAGTTCTGGTCTCCATATTACAGAATGGACATAAATTCGTTAGAAAACATTCAGCGTAGAATGACTAAATTAATACATAGCATTAGAAATCTTCCTTACGAAGAAAGATTGAAGACCCTAAAATTACATACACTTGTAAGACGTAGAATGAGGGGAGACATGATCGAGGTATACAAGTGGAAAATGGGTATAAACAAAGGGGATATAAATAAGGTCTTGAGGATATCTCTCCAAGAGAGAACCCGCAATAATGGATTCAAGTTAGATAAGTTTAGATTTAAAAAGGATATAGGAAAGTATTGGTTTGGAAATAGGGTAGTTGATGAGTGGAACAGTCTGCCTAGTAGGGTTATTGAAGCTAGGACCTTGAGTAGTTTCAAATTTAGGTTGGATAAATACATGAGTGAGAGGGGTTGGATTTGAGTGGGACTCGCGCATGAGTGGGTAGAATTGTCAAAGCTTATTTCTTGGGTAGCATTGAAAATTGGGTTGAGCAAATATTCTGTTAGTGGGACGGATTGTGAAGGACCTGCCTAGTATGGGCCAACGGGCCTGCTGCAGTGTTCCTCCTTTCTTATGTTCTTCTTATGTTCTTATGTAATCTATTTTCCTTATTACGTACGCTTAGGCATTGCTGTCTTGGTTTAAGGTTGCTGCTTACCATCACCCCCAAGTCCTTCTCGCAATCTGTATGGCTAAGTTCTACGTTATTTAACTTATAAGTGCTTGGGTTATGGACACTCCCGAGCTTCAGAACCTTGCATTTATCTACATTGAACTGCATCTGCCACTTTTCTGACCACGAATTAAGTTTGTCTAAATCTTCCTGAAGTTCCCTGACATCTATGTTTGAATCAATTATCCTACCTATCTTCGTGTTGTCGGCAAATTTGCTCATATCACTAGTAATTCCCTCATCAAGGTCATTGATATATATTATAAACAACAACGGGCCTAAGACTGATCCCTGAGTACTGAAGAAGGTTAATAAATTAGATAGGCAGGAACGGCCCCTCGTGAATCCATGCTGGGTATCATTAATCAAATTATGGTTATCTAGATGGCTTCTAATAATATCAGCTATAATTGACTCTAGTAATTTGCCTACAATTGAGGTCAGGCTTATTGGGCGGTAGTTTGACGGTAGTGACTTGTCCCCTGCTAGGAATTACATTAGCCATCTTCCACATATCAGACACTACACCTGTTTGAAGAGATAAATTAAAAATGTTAGATATTGGTTCACAGAGTTCCATTTTGCATTCCTTAAGAACTTTGTCTTGTTATGGTCTTTAAAAGACAGATCAGCAGTGGGGATCTGTAACAAGTGGCGTTCCTCAGGGATCGGTTTTGGGTCCGTTGTTGTTTATAATATATATAAATGACCTTGACGAGGGAATTTCTAGTGATATGAGCAAATTCGCTGATGACACGAAGATAGGTAGGATAATCGATTCAGACGTAGATGTCGGTGAACTACAGGAGGATTTAGACTAAATTCCTGGTCAGAAAAATGGCAGATGCAGTTCAATGTAGATAAATGCAAAGTTCTAAAGCTCGGGAGTGTCCATAACCCAAGCACTTATAAGTTAAATAACGTAGAACTTAGCCATACAGATTGCGAGAAGGACTTGGGGGTGATGGTAAGCAGCAACCTTAAACCAAGACAGCAATGCCTAAGCGTACGTATTAAGGCAAATAGATTACTGGGATTTATATCAAGAAGTGTTAACAACAGATGTCCAGAGGTTATATTACAGCTTTATACATCATTAGTAAGGCCTCACCTAGATTACGCAGCTCAGTTCTGGTCTCCATATTACAGAATGGACATAAATTCGTTAGAAAACATTCAGCGTAGAATGACTAAATTAATACATAGCATTAGAAATCTTCCTTACGAAGAAAGATTGAAGACCCTTAAATTACATTCACTTGTAAGACGTAGAATGAGGGGAGACATGATCGAGGTATACAAGTGGAAAATACGTATTAACAAAGGGGATATAAATAAGGTCTTGAGGGTATCTCTCCAAGAGAGAACCAGCAATAATGGATTCAAGTTAGATAAGTTTAGATTTAGAAAGGATATAGGAAAGTATTGGTTTGGAAATAGGTTAGTTGATGAGTGGAACAGTCTGCCTAGTAGGGTTATTGAAGCAAGGACCTTGGGTAGTTTTAAATTTAGGTTGGATAAATTCATGAGTGAAAGGGGTTGGATTTGAGTGGGAATTGCACATGAGTAAATAAAATTATCAAAGCTTATTTCTTGGGTAGCATTGAAAATTAGGTTGAACAAATATTCTGTTAGTGGGATGGAATGTTAAGGACCTGCCTAGTATGGGCCAACGGGCCTGCTGCAGTGTTCCTCCTTTCTTATGTTCTTATAATTATTCACAAGTCCTTTACGTGTTCCTTTCGTTCTATGTGGTGACCCTCTTGCGTTTTGTATATAGTGTTCCTTTTGAGTTCTTCATTTTTTCCATACCTAAGCAGCTGAAACTTATCACCATGGAACGTCATGTTCTCCACTGCCCACTGGAAGACCCTGCTTATGTCCTCCTGTCATTTTTCAGTGTCGCCTACCGTAGTGACTTTCATGCTTATTTTAATGTCATCTGCAAATGATGATACAAAAGTGTGCTGGGTATTTTTATCTATGTCTGCTATGAGGATGAGAAACAGCAGAGGTGCCAGGACAGTGCCTTGGGGCACTGAGCTTTTGACCTCGCTGATGCTGGATCTTGCCCTGTTCACTACTACTTTTTGTGTGTTCTGTGTGTTAAGAACTCAAAAATCCATCTGCCTACATTCCCCGTAATGCCTATGGCCCTCATTTTGTGCGCTATCACTCCATGATCGCATTTGTCAAACGCCTTTGCAAAATCTGTGTAAATCACATCTGCGTTTTGGTCGTCCTCCAATGCCTCCGTAATTCTGTCATAATGGTTCAGCAGCTGTGACAGGCATGATCGTCCCGCTCTAAAGCCATGCTGGTTTGGGTTATGTTGGTTGTGCTGGTCCATGAACTTTGTAATCTGCCGTCTCATCACTCTTTCAAATATTTTTATGATGTAATTTTTAGCTAGTGCTCTACTACCTCCCTTATGCAAAGGAGCTATGTCTGCACTCTTTAAGGCCTCCGGTACTTCACCTAGATATAAGCTCTTTCTCCAAAGAATACTAAGGGCTCTTGCTAATGGTACTTTGCACTGCTTTATAAATAAAGCATTCCATGAATCTGGTCCAGGTGCTAAGTGGGTAGGCATGTTGTCAATTTCTTTTTCGAAATCTATGGGATTTGTACTAATGTCGGTTAGGTGGTCTGCGCGGCCTTCTGCTGGAGTGAAAAATATTTCTGCATTTTCTACCTTGCTGTCATTTAGTGGGTTGCTGAACACTGACTCATACTGTTCTTTTAGGATTTCACTCATTTCCTGTTCATCGTCAGTATACAAATCTCCTCTAAATAATGGTCCAATTCTACAGGTAGTTCTTAGCTTGGATTTTGCATAGGAATATAAATATTTTGGGTTTCTTGCTCTCACTCATGAATTTATCCAACCTAAATTTGAAACTACCCAAGGTCCTAGCTTCAATAACCCTACTAGGCAGACTGTTCCACTCATCAACTAACCTATTTCCAAACCAATACTTTCCTATATCCTTTCTAAATCTAAACTTATCTAACTTGAATCCATTATTGCAGGTTCTCTCTTGGAGAGATATCCTCAAGACCGTATTTATATCCCCTTTGTTAATACCCCTTTTCCACTTGTATACCTCGATCATGTCTCCCATCATTCTTCGTCTTACAAGTGAATGTAATTTAAGGGTTCTTCAATCTACCTTCATACGGAAGATTTCTAATGCTATGTATTAATTTAGTCATTCTACGCTGAATGTTTTCTAACGAATTTATATCCATTCTGTAATATGGAGACCAGAACTGAGCTGCGTAATCTAGGTGAGGCCTTACTAATGATGTATAAAGCTGTAATATAACCTCTGGACTTCTGTTGTTTACACTTCTTGATATAAATCCCAGTAATCTGTCAGCCTTATTACATATGCTTAGGCATTGCTGTCTTGGTTTAAGGTTGCTGCTTACCATAACCCCCCAAGTCCTTTTCGCAATCTGTATGGCTAAGTTCTACGTTATTTAACTTATAAGTGCTTGGGTTATGGACACTCCCGAGCTTCAGAACTTTGCATTTATCTACATTGAACTGCATCTGCCACTTTTCTGACCACGAATTGAGTTTGTCTAAATCGTCCTGAAGTTCCCTGACATCTATGTTTGAATCAATTATCCTACCTATCTTCGTGTTGTCGGCAAATTTGCTCATATCACTAGTAATTCCCTCATCAAGGTCATTGATATATATTATAAACAACAACGGGCCTAAGACTGATCCCTGTGGAACGCCACTTGTTACAGATCCCCACTCGGATTTAACCCCATTTAAGCACACTCTGCTTCCTATTGGTGAGCCATGACTCGATCCATGACAGCACTTTTCCCCCAATTCCATAAGCTGCCACTTTCCTTAACAGTCTTTGGTGTGGTACTCTATCAAAAGCCTTACTAAAGTCTAAATAAACAATATCGAATTCTTTATCGTGATCAACAGCCTCAAAAGCTTTACCGAAGAAAGTTAATAAATTAGTTAGGCAGGAACGGCCCCATGTGAATCCATGCTGAGTATCATTAATCAAATTATGTTTATCCAGATGGTTTCTTATAATATAAGCTATAATTTACTCTAGTAATTTGCCTACAATTGAGGTCAGGCTTATTGGGCGGTAATTTGATGGTAGTGACTTGTCCCCTGCTTTAAAAATAGGAATTACATTAGCCATCTTCCACATATCAGACACTACACCTGTTTGAAAAGATAAATTAAAAATGTTACTTAATGGTTCACAGAGTTCCATTTTCCATTCTTTTAGAACCCTTGCAAAAAGCTCATCAGGACCCGGCGATTTATTTTGTTTCAGTTGGTCAACTTGTTTCATAACCATTTCGCTAGTGACTGTGATATTAAGCAATTTATCTTCTTCAGGACCACTATAAAAATTAATTACTGGGATATTATTAGTGTCTTCCTGTGTGAAAACCGAGAGAAAATAATTATTAAAAATAGAGCACATATCATTCTCCTGAGTTATTTTTAAGGGGACCTATCTTATCTCTTAACTTTTGTTCTATAAACCTGGAAAAAACTTTTTGGGTTAGTTTTTGAATCCCTAGCAACTTTAATTTCATAATCCCGTTTAGCTTTTCTTATCCCCTTTTTAACGTCCCTCTTAATGTCAGTATACTGATCTATAAGATGACCCTCACCTCTTTTTATGCGCCTATAAATTCCTCTCTTCTGCCCTAAAAGATATTTGAGCCTATTATTCATCCATTTTGGGTCATTTCTACTTGATCTAATTTCTTCCTGAATCTGATTTTTTTCCAACTTAAACCATTGCTGTGAGTCCTGTCTTGGCTAGATAATTTTAAGCATGTTGTTTACATTCCCTTTATTTATTCCCGTTTCCCGTTTATACACCTCAATCATATCCCCCCTAATTCTATGCATTTCTAGAGAGTGCAGATTGAGGGCCTTCAGTCTATCCTCATAGGGAAGATTTCTGATACATGGGATCAACTTTGTCATCCTCCTTTGTATGTTTTCCAGTGCATTTATATACATTCTGTAATACGGCAACCAAAACTGTACAGCATAATCTAAATGAGGCCTAACCAAAGAAACAGAGTTGAAGAACAACTTGGACTCCTCTAATTTATGCTTCTTGATATGAAGCAAAGGATTCTGTTCCCTTTACTGCGAACACTTATGCACTGTTGTCTTGGTCTTAGATTACTGATAACCAGAACTTCCAAATACTTTTCGCAATCAGTAATATGATTTACATTACTTAGTTTATATGTGGCATAGTTATTTTCCTGTCCAATGTCGAACTTTCCATTTGTCTATTAAACTGCATCTGCCACTTCTCTGACCACTGCATCGGTCTATTCAAATCTTTTTTGTAAAACCGAGCTGAGATTCATTAGTCAAATTATTCCTTTCAAGATGGCTACGAATTGCCTTGCCAATCATTGAATCCATAAATTTTCCCACTATGGAGGTTAGGCTTATTGGTCTATAGTTCGAAGCTAAGGACCTGTCATCTTTGAAAATAGGTATCACATTTGCAATTTTCCACTTATCTGGCATTATGCCAGTTTGTAGTGATATGTTGTTAAGATTTGCCAAAGGTTTGCTAAGTTCCTCTTTACATTCCTTTAGAACCCTTGCGTATAGTTCATCAGGGCCCGAGGATTTGTTAGGTTTTAATTTATCAATTTGCCTAAGCACCATGTCACTTGTGACCTTAATAGTGCAGTTTATTATCGTCCTGTTCTACATAATTTATTATTTCTGGAATATCGCTAGCATCTTCCTGTGTAAAAACTGAGATGAAGTGTTAAAAATTCTAAAAATTTCCCAATCTTACTTCTGTATAGCTGAAAGAATCCTTTTGGGTTAGTTTTGGATTCCCTTGCCATCTTAATCTCATAATCTCTCTTTGGTTTTCTTGTTTCCTTTTCTATTTCTCTGAATATATTGATTTCTTAACCGTCCCTCTCCTCTTTCGATTCGATTATATATGCCTCTCTTTTGACCAGTGAGATGTTTTAATCTATTAAATTATCCATTCATGATCATTTTTGTTTGATCTGATTTCCCTATTCGGAACATAAGTTGTCTGAGCAGCTAGAACTATGATCAGATTTATAACGGCCCCTCTCCTCTTTTGATTCGCATATATATGCCTCTCTTTTGACCAATGAGATGTTTTCATCTATTATTTATCCATTTAGGATCATCTTTGATCTGATTTCCCTATTCGGAACACAAGTTGTCTGGGCAGCTACAACTATACTCTGCAAAACGTCATATAAGCAACCCCCACCTCCTACTTGACCCATAGTCAGAACCAGGGTAAGAAACACCTGAAGGATGCTTCTGGGGGTAGTAAAGGACCCTGCGGCCCAGTTGCAGACCAGGCCTCCTGGTGAATCGAAGGCTGTTACTGATGGCCGCACGCAGTGCAACATACTAACCACATCCAAGCTGATCAGGAAGTGATGTGAGGAACTTGTTCAGTTCCCTGTTGAAGCCAGAGGTTTGTTGGTAATTTACTTTATGCAAGGAGAGCGTTACTGAGAAGTTGGGGGCCTAATGCGACGAGTTCTCTATCAGTGTACCCATCGCACCCCTCCCTTTTGTTGAGAGGTAAGTTTCCACCATCTGCCGAGTTTTTTGCTTTCACAAGGAATAATTCTGCTATGCAGGTTCGGGACCAATTCCTCCAGGATATTCCAGGTGTAAATTATGGTGTACCTTTCTTGCCTACGTTCCAAGGAATACGGCTGAAGGTATTTCTGGTGTTTCCAGTGGAGACAGTGAAAGTTCTTTGTATGCTTTCTAACACAATAATCTCTCCTGCCTTGAAGGCAGCTGTTAGTATACAGCAGTATTCCACCCTGGAGAGAACAATTGTCATGAAGAGTATTATCACTGGCTCAGCTTACCTTTGTCTTAAAAATTCTAGTTATTTATCTAGCCTATCATTTTCCTTGCTGAAGCAATAGTAAGATTGTTGTGATCCCTGATTATTATTATAATCAAGGGGGAGCGCTAAACCCGTAGGATTATGCAGCGCCTGTGGGATGGGGGGATGTGGAAGGTATTCAGACTTAATTCAAGGAACTGGAGCACAGATCCAATTCCCTAGATCAAGAGCCCCTCACCAGCGTCAAGGAACCTCCCTTGAGGGGTTGTGATCCCTGAATGTGAGATCTTCTGGCATCATTATTACCGAGTCTCACATAAGGAGCTTCCACGCTTTTGATGATTTGAGTTTATCCTGTACTCTATTTCAGTCCTTATTTCCTCTATTCTTCCACAGCAGAGTAACTGAAACTTATCCTCATTAAACATATTGTTGTCTTACACTCACTGGAAGAATTTATGGTTCTGAAGATTCACTGCTTTCGATGGACGCAACTTTCAATGAGATTTTGGCGTGATCAGCAAAGAATGTTATGGTGCTCTATGATTATGCAATTGTCTATGTCATACACAAGATACTGTGCCTCGAAGAACAGAGCTTTTCACCGTAGCAGCCTCTGACTTCGCTCTAATACTCCTCTACGAGTTCTATTTCTTTATTAGTTAAATATCCATCTGCCGATTTTACCAGTAATTCTTTTTCCACGCATTTTGCATGGTGTCACAATGTGGTTTAACTTGTTGAAGGCTTATACGAAATAAGTGCACATCATCATCATTTGTCTCCCAGTGCACCCAATTGCTAAACCATTACAACCATACCATAGCGTAATGATCAAGCAATTGTGAAAGGCAGGAGCAACCTGCTTTAAAACCACACTGCCCTGAACTGTGTGATTGTTGTGATTCCATGTGAGCGATTTTTTTTCAATGGCTTTGCTGCTTAAGGAGGGCAAGAGAGATGTAGAACCAACAAGTGTAAAGGAAGATGTGTAGATCCGACAAGAATAAGGGAGGTGTATAGTCAACAAAAGCAAGGGATGTAGAACCTTCAAGAGCAAGGGAGGTTCAGAACCAACAAGAGTTTTATGACTCTGATCGTGGGTTCTAACCCCGCCCGTGGTATGGTTTGTAAAGGAAGAGGTTTAGAACCAACAAGAGTAAAGGAAGAGGTTTAGAACCAAAAAGAGTAAAGGAAGAGGTTTAGAGCCAACAAGAGTAGAAGTGTAGAGCCAACAAGAGTAGGAAAGGTGTAGAGCCAACAAGAGTAGGAGAGGTGTAGAGCCAACAAGAGTAGGAGAGGTGTAGAGCCAACAAGAGTAGGAGAGGTGTAGAGCCAACAAGAGTAGGAGAGGTGTAGAGCCAACAAGAGTAGGATATGTGCAGAACCAACAAGAGTAGAAGAGGCTTAGAAACAATTACAGTAATGTGGAACCTCAAATTAAAACTAGATTATGAGAGGTGTAGAATTAACAAGAGAATAAGGCATAGAACAAAATGGGTAACGAGTGGGAAGTAAACTAGAGTAAGGAAGGTGTTAAAAAAAAAGTATGGGAGGATGTGGATGTAATACGATGGTTATAAATACATCGGGTAGGAAAGATGGAGAGGCTGTAGCTACATACATTCCGAGGGGAGAGAAAGAGGTTATAGGTACATGGGCGGGGTAGGAGTTTTAGGTACATATAGTGGAGGAAAAGAAGGCTGTACGTACATTGGGTGAAGACTGAGGCTGTAGGTACATTGGGTGGAGGGAAGCTGTGGCTGTTGGTACATGGAAAGCGCTTGTAGGGAGATACGCGGTGGAGAGAAGGTAGAGCAGGGGAGGTAGGAAGGACAAGGAGAGAGGAAGAAGAGGTGGCAGCATCTTCAAAAATATAAGAACATTTCTTGGCTATAAGTAAAAGATAGCGAAGTGATGAGACGACCGCTTACAAACGTTAACAGTTCTGAAGATCAATCCCTCTTCACTCCTTCCTGCCACCTCAGGTTATGCCTCATAAATTGAAAAGAACATGTTACGGGAATAGGGAATATTAACATGTAAGAAGCTGTAAGATTTTGTTGTTGGCGGCCGGCTGGTTGATCTGGAGATATTTGTAGAGTTTTTCCTTGCAGACTTCAACACTTGTCCCGGCAGTGTGTTTGATATCCTTTGGTAGAATACTGAATAGTTTGGGCCCACGGATGTTAATACATTGTTTTTTTATTGTGCACACGGCACCCCAACACTGTCCGCACAGATTTAGTTAAGCACCTAAATTACTTGCAACAGTGAAATCCCTCGATCAGTACCCCTTGGAACAAAGGCGAAATACATCATAATCTACACCTGAAAGTAGGATTGGTCCCAAATCTGAACACACACATCATTTCTATAAAAGTAAGAGGCTAGGCAGATGGGGTAAAATATCGCCAATGAGAAACAGGGGTGCAATGAGTACGCTAAAGAAAAATTCAAAGTGTGAAGTGACCAAGACTTTTCGATGACATCCCTTCATACATATGGGAAATTACGATGAGACCTCTCGTATTATATTCAACAAAGAACTGGACAAGTGCCCAATCAGCCGGCCTATGGTGCTTATATTGGACTTAGTGCATTCCCAGTCATTTAAATGCTTTATTGGTTTTATGAGGGTTGCAGCCGTTAACACTGAATTATATTCTTAACAAGAAAGCACAAGAGATCTTCTGATACAATACCATTTGCGCATGTTTTAATATGAATCTCTCTCCACTCCACCGAATACATATTTAGGACTCTGGGGAATTCCCAGTAATTTAAAAGCCGTATTGACTTCAATATCTGTTCCAGCCCTGAAATCTCTCCTGAACTGAGCCGTCAAAACTGAACAATATTTTAAACAAGAGAGGACAAGAGATGTGGAAGGGAAAGAAAAAAGCGACGAGATCTGGGATGACATAAATTACCAATGATACGTTTATTAAGAAAGCCAAAGAAAAAAAACTGGACCGAAAAGGAAGAAAGGGGAATATACAGAACTGAAAAAAACATGGTTTAACAAGTGTAGCATTTCTACAATTTCCGATGTCGCCTTAGCCCCAGCTGACTTTGAAGAAGCCATGGATAGCATGCCTATGCACTGTCCTAGGCCCAGAGATTTCCATTAAAAAAAATGAAACCAGAATCTCAGGGCCTTAAGCCAATGTGGAGAAAGAACCTGGACATAGGTGTCAAAATCTCTTGAAGATTGCTATTCACATGGAATCACAACAATTGCATAATTCGGGGCACCATGGACTCGGAGCAGACTGCTCCTGCCATTCACAACTGCTAGAATATTATGACATGACTTTGGTTGAACCGGAAGACACGCTAAATGCTGATGTACTGTACAATGATTTTGCAAAAGCCTTTGTCAAATACGGCCATGGTGTGATAGCACACAAAATGCATGAAAAAGTGTATAACTGAATCTAGAAAACAGTAGTAAATAGAAGGGAATTTGAGGCTGGTAGTGAAAAGTTGTGTTCCGCAAGGTACTCACCCCACTTACATCAGAGCAAGGACACCTAAGCACAGTATCATTGTTTGCCGGACGTACCATAATCTCACCGTGAGTGGAGTCCATCACAGACATAGCGAATCTTCAAACGAAATCAAAGGGCTCAGCAGACGATGCAATATATCCTCAATGAAAATTAGGGGTGCCATGAACACAGTAAGTGTAAGGGGCCCAAGACTATTCAACAGCCTCTCATCATACATATGGGGGATTACCAAGAGACTGCTAGTTGTCTTAAACAGGAAACTGGATGGGTTCCTAAAATCATTTCCCGACCAGTTGGACTGTGGAACATATGTTGGACCGTGTGGGGCCAGCAGTAACAGCCTGGTTTATAAGGCCCTGATTTGCAAGAGGCTTGGTCATGGACTGGGCAGTGAGGGTGTTGACCCTTAGATCACCCTCCAGGTAGATCCAAATAGGTAGCAGGTATGCATTAGGGTACAGAGCTTATTTTGCTATGCTGGATTTTGCTGTTTACTACCACTCTGTGTTCTTCCCCGGTTATACATGCCCTCATTTTGTGTTCAATCACCCCATTATCACATTAGTCGAAAGTCTTTTGAGAAATCTGTGTACACCACATCAATTTTTTTGTTTTCTTTCAAGCCTCCATAATTCTGTCAGTTGTTATGCAGTTGAGGCAAGCAGTTTTTGGTTGTCCAGTTCCAAAAAATTTGTAATTTGGCGTCTCAATTATTCGTTCTAATATTTCAATAATGTTAGTGATACTGGTCTGTAGGTTTTGGTTAGCACTCGACTGCCTCCTTCAAGCAAAGAAGCTGTGTCTGGGCTCTTAAGATTTCTGGGATTTCAAGTACAGGAGGGTTCCGCTTTACAGCAGTTTTCAATTATAACCATTCTTCATTTATTCAGACCTCTTACAATATATTCACAACCTAATAGAAGCTTAGGACAAAAATATTTCAAAGTTTGTAATGCGTGTACTGTATATGCACTTTTTTTTTTTAGATCTAGCTCTATTGCTCACTTAATATATGATATTGTAAACATGTATATAGGAAAGTATTGGTTTGGAAATAGGGTAGTTGATGAATGGAACAGTCTGCCTAGTAGGGTTATTGAAGCAAGGACCTTGGGTAGTTTTAAATTTAGGTTGGATAAATTCATGAGTGAAAGGGGTTGGATTTGAGTGGGAATTGCACATGAGTAAATAAAATTATCAAAGCTTATTTTTTGGGTAGCATTGAAAATTAGGTTGAACAAATATTCTGTTGGTGGGATGGAATGTGAAGGACCTGCCTAGAATGGGCCAACAGGCCTGCTGCAGTGTTCCTCCTTTCTTATGTTCTTATGTATATAGGAAAGTATTGGTTTGGAAATAGGGTAGTTGATGAATGGAACAGTCTGCCTAGTAGGGTTATTGAAGCAAGGACCTTGGGTAGTTTTAAATTTAGGTTGGATAAATTCATGAGTGAAAGGGGTTGGATTTGAGTGGGAATTGCACATGAGTAAATAAAATTATCAAAGCTTATTTTTTGGGTAGCATTGAAAATTAGGTTGAACAAATATTCTGTTGGTGGGATGGAATGTGAAGGACCTGCCTAGAATGGGCCAACAGGCCTGCTGCAGTGTTCCTCCTTTCTTATGTTCTTATGTTCTTATGTTATCAGGCTTTTATATGCAATAGAAAGTGAAAAAAAAGGAGCCCCCCCCAGGGCGGCTATGTTTCAC
The DNA here is from genome assembly GCA_009830355.1 of Cherax destructor. Lineage (NCBI taxonomy): Eukaryota > Metazoa > Arthropoda > Malacostraca > Decapoda > Parastacidae > Cherax > Cherax destructor. The sequence continues at coordinate 15,219 of WNWK01005463.1, forward strand.
TTTAAAAAAAACAGCGACTAGCTTTACAAAGGCAGCCCGGAACCTAACCGAGTGCTGTTGCAAGTGTTATTTTGGCTTTCGAATCTAGTCTGGGTGCTGCATGATTAGTGCTTATGCCTTTGATGAGCTGTGACAGTCTTGCTACGGTGCTTGCCTGGTCAACCATGCAGTTGTATGAACTGAATGTGACCTTCACGGGTAATGAAAAAAAAATCTGCATTCTCCACCTGGCTGAAACAATGATGATACTCTTAAATTATTCCAGACTGAAATACTGCTGTATACTACTGCCCCCCCCCCCTTCTTTAAGGCATGAGAGACTGCAGAGTTGGAAATCTTACAGAAACACTACACTGACAGTATAAATTCAATCAAATATCTAAACTAGAGAATTCTTGACGTCCTTTTAACTGTACTGCTTAGAATATAGGCAAAAAGGGTACTGTACAACACAATTTACACGTGGAAAAGTCTGCGAAGACTTATCTCAAACCTACACTCTTAAATCGATATATGAAAGCAAGAAACTTGGCAATTGTTGCAAAACACGAAAGAACAAAAATATGAACACTGCAGGTCTACTGGGCCATGCTAGGTAGGTTCAACACTCGACCTATATTTAAAACTATCCAAAGTTCCTGCCTCAATGACTCTACCTGGGATTTTGTTCCACTCGTCTACCTTCAATGAAAAGCATGGGGTATCACGATTATATATGAATACCCAATCTGCGTACAAAGGTCCTTGACTTCAGTGCCCTCCCCTCATACAAAGGGGAAAATACCAACAAACCTATGAATTCAAAAGGTAACTTTTCATAAGAACCTGAAATCAGTTCCAGACCAGTTGCGCTGTAATGCATATGCTGAACTGCATGTGGCCAGCACCAAAAGCCTGATAGATCAGGCCGGCAATCAGATATGGCCTGGGACCACACCATAGGGGGCAATAACCCTCAGAAGCATCATAAGGTAGGTGGGCAAGACTAAGGGAAAAAAGTCTTGAAAAACATACCTGTGACAGGTTTCGAGAGCTATTCTATTCTTGAATCCCAGCCTGTGGACAGGTCTCACTGTTGCCTGCCGGGTCAACCAGGCTGTTGCTAGTGACCAGTAAGCCTACAGAGCAAAAAAATCATGCTGGAAAACAGAAAACCAAGCAAGAGAGCTAAAAATTACTACACAAGGAAGAGATAAGCAAAAATGCCTTTCAAACATAGAGATAGCATTAGAAACTAAAACAGAATCGAGGTTGCTGTATAGCCTAGATGCAAGATGAGAGTAAAGATGCAGGTACTGAAGGAGAGAGGCTGCTGTATAGCATAGATGCAAGATGAGAGTAAAGATGCAGGTACTGAAGGAGAGGGGTTAACTAACAAGAAGCATGCAAATGATTGAACGGAAGGTCCAACGATATTTCCGCTGAGGAATAAAGGGGAATGCCTGAAAAAAGGGGGAAGAAAGGGTCAAGCAGCAACATACTGGAAATTACAATGCCAAAGTCAGGAGTGACCTGCTAGAAATATTAATATAAGAACATAAGAAAGAAGGAACACTGCAGCAGGCCTACTGGCCCATGCGAGGCACGTCCAAGTCTCCCACCGGCTTAAGCCAATGCCCCAACCCAGCCAGGTCAGGTCACATTCACTTAAGGAAGGAGCACGGCATCTGACCTAGTAGCACAAGCTAGTCAGTATTGGATGCAAGAAAAACAGTGGGGCCAGGCATGTCATTATATATACCTTGGGCATTAAGAAGGGGAGGAAGAAACTGTTCGATCCCTTAACACGGACATACAAAATGTCGATAGCAACAGGGCAACTGCCAGACACCTTGAAATCTGCAAAATGTGATACCAGGATATTGTATAAAAGAAGAACTCAACTATCAACCAGTTTTACTGACCATTACTTTTGGTAAAGCATTAGAACAAATATTAATAATAGGAAGAGTAGCAATCTGAGTAGTGATCCTTGCAGAAGCCCACTTATTACTCTACCATTTCCACACCTCTTTCCTGTTACTTTCTGCCTTCTTTAATATTTTGATACACTTTGACTCACCAGGGAAACTCTGCATTTTAACCCTGACTCTTCTAATTTCTGTACTAATCTCTGGCGCGGTAATGCATCATCTATTTTGCTACTTACAGTCCAGAAGATGCAATCTACCAAACCCTGTCTTTCTTGTTTTATCCCTGGTGGTCATCTTGTTTTATCCCTGGTGGTCATCTTGTTTTATCCCTGGTGGTCATCTTGTTTTATCTCTGGTGGTCATCTTGTTTTATCACTGGTGGTCATCTTGTTTTATCACTGGTGGTCAGAGAATGACACTAAATTCATAATAGGATTTGCCATCTGCAAAATCATACTGATTTTCTGTAACGAATCTTCCTCTCTTAAGAGTCCTAATATTTTTTTTCTACTTGTATGTGAGGAGCGGGAAAGGGAAAGTGAGGGCTCGTATTTACGTAAGAAATCACGAAGAAATGTAGAGGTTCAGGTAGTTGGAATCTGAGCCACTACATGAGGTCGTTATGTAGGGCCTTACTATCTAAAAGCAATGATACGCCATACCCAAGAAACTTTCCGTAATATCAAGACGGCATGAATGAGGAAGTAGGAAATGTGCCAGAGCAGTCAGTTAGGCTTAAGCACTTGGTCCCTTTTCACGCCACTACTCCCATCCCAACTCAGCCCCTGCTCCACTTACTCGGATCAATTTTTTTGGGGTTGCCAATTTTTTTTGTTTTAATTTTTTTTTTCCAAGTATTTCTATATTTTTTATCTACCTCCTTTTCACTCACAATGTTCACAACACACAACACTAACATGTTATAACACCAACAACATTCAAGCACTCATTTTTTTTCAGTCACGACATTAACAACAACATCAACTTCCACCCTATAATGTTCATAACACTTGTCACCACCAATACTCAACACTTCCACACGTGGAGATTCCAATGCTCCGTTAGGTACACTTCTACTGAATTATAATATTTCACTAATAGCAGTCTTAGTACACTAATAACACCCAGGTATCAGCTAAAAGGTGGTGCTGGCTCTTTATATACGCTAGAGAGAAAGAGAGGGGGGGACGAGAGGGAGAGGGGAGGAGAGAGGGGGAGGAGAGAGGGGGAGAGGAGAGGGGGAGAGGAGAGGGAGAGAGGGAGGGAGAGGAGAGAGAGGAGAGAGGGGAGAGGAGGGGAGAGGGGAGAGAGGAGAGAGAGATTGGGAGAGAGAGGGAAAGAGAGGGGAGAGAGAGGAGAGGGAGAGAGAGAGAGAGAGAGAGAGAGAAGAGAGAGAGAGAGAGAGAGAGAGAGAGAGACATGATTTTATCTATCATTTCCCAAGAGTTAGTTAATGACCTTTTGATGAGGACAGCCCTCCCATGGGAAATGACAGGTAAAATCAAGTGTCCCCTCCCTCCCTCTCTCTCATAAGAACATAAGAAAGAGGAATGTAGATAAATGATTCCGAGCTTAGCAAACCTATGGCTAATCTTTTCAACATATCACTGCAAACTGGCATGGTGCCAGATAAGTGGAAAATTGCAAATGTAATACCTATTTTCAAAGCAGGAGACAGGTCCTTAGCTTCGAACTATAGACCAATAAGCCTAACCTCCATAGTGGGAAAATTTATGGAATCAATAATAGCCGAGGCAATTCGTAGCCATTTTGAAAAGCATAAATTAATCAATGAATCTCAGCACGGTTTTAAAAAGGGGCGTTCCTGCCTTACAAATTTAATAACTTTTTTCACTAAGGTATTTGAGGAGGTAGATCATGGTAATGAATATGATGTTGTGTATATGGACTTCAGTAAGGCTTTTGATAGAGTCCCACATCAGAGACTATTGAGGAAAATTAAGGCACACGGAATAGGAGGAGAATTTTTTTCCTGGATAGAGGTATGGTTGACAAATAGGCAGCAGAGAGTTTGCATAAAGGGAGAAATCAGAGTGGGAAGTGTCACAAGCGGTGTTCCACAGGGGTCAGTATTGGGCCCCTTGTTGTTCACAATCTACATAAACGACATAGATGAGGGAATAAATAGCGACATAAGCAAGTTTGCCGATGACACCAAAATAGGCCGTCCAATTCATTCAAATGAGGACATTAGAGCACACCAGGAAGATTTGAATAGACTGATGCAGTGGTCGGAGAAGTGGCAGATGCAGTTTAATATAGATAAATGCAAAGTTCTAAATATTGGAAAGGACAATAACCATGCCACATATAAACTAAATAATGTAGATCTTAATACTACTGATTGCGAAAAGGATTTAGGAGTTCTGGTTAGCAGTAATCTAAAACCAAGACAGCAGTGCATAAGTGTTCGCAATAAAGCGAACAGAATCCTTGGCTTCATATCAAGAAGCATAAATAATAGGAGTCCTCAGGTTGTTCTTCAACTCTATATATCCTTGGTTAGGCCTCATCTAGATTATGCTGCACAGTTTTGGTCACCGTATTACAGAATGGATATAAATGCTCTGGATAAATTTAGATTTAGAAAGGACATAGGCAAGTACTGGTTTTCGAACAGAGTTGTAGATGCGTGGAACAATCTTCCGAGTAGGGTGATAGAGGCTAGGACCTTGGGTGGCTTTAAAAAGAGATTGGACAAATATATGAGTGGGAGGGGCTGGGTTTGATTAGTGTCGTGAGTACAGGAGTAAATTCTTAGGTAGTGGTGGTTTTGATAAGGACCTGCCTTGTATGGGCCAGTAGGCCTTCTGCAGTGTTCCTCCATTCTTATGTTCTTATGTTGCTCATTTTCCAGGTAGATCTGTCTGTGACTCGATAAAGCCCACTGCGTGGGCGAAACGTTGTCAATAAAGGATCACATTATACTGCTTATGTGTTTATTTTTCCTTTCTTACTACCGGCATCAACAAACAGAAGTCCAGAGGTTATATTACAGCTTTATACATCATTAGTAAGGCCTCACCTAGATTACGCAGCTCAGTTCTGGTCTCCATATTACAGAATGGACATAAATTCGTTAGAAAACATTCAGCGTAGAATGACTAAATTAATACATAGCATTAGAAATCTTCCTTACGAAGAAAGATTGAAGACCCTAAAATTACATTCACTTGTAAGACGTAGAATGAGGGGAGACATGATCGAGGTATACAAGTGGAAAATGGGTATTAACAAAGGGGATATAAATAAGGTCTTGAGGATATCTCTCCAAGAGAGAACCCGCAATAATGGATTCAAGTTAGATAAGTTTAGATTTAGAAAGGATATAGGAAAGTATTGGTTTGGAAATAGGGTAGTTGATGAGTGGAACAGTCTGCCTAGTAGGGTTATTGAAGCTAGGACCTTGGGTAGTTTCAAATTTAGGTTGGATAAATTCATGAGTGAGAGGGGTTGGATTTGAGTGGGACTCGCGCATGAGTGGGTAGAATTGTCAAAGCTTATTTCTTGGGTAGCATTGAAAATTGGGTTGAGCAAATATTCTGTTAGTGGGACGGATTGTGAAGGACCTGCCTAGTATGGGCCAACAGGCCTGCTGCAGTGTTCCTCCTTTCTTATGTTCTTATGTAAAACGTACAAAGGAGGATGACTAAGTTGATTCCATGTATCAGAAATCTTCCCTATGAGGATAGACTGAGGGCCCTGAATCTGCACTCTCTAGAAAGACGTAGAATTAGGGCGGATATGATTGAGGTGTATAAATGGAAAACAGGAATAAATAAAGGTGATGTAAATAGCGTGCTAAAAATATCTAGTATTGACAGGACTCGCAGCAATGGCTTTAAGTTGGATAAATTCAGATTCAGGAAGGATATAGGAAAGCATTGGTTTGGTAATAGAGTTGTCCATGAGTGGAACAAACTCCCGAGTACAGTTATAGAGGCTAAAACGTTGTGTAGTTTTAAAAATAGGCTAGATAAATATATGAGTGGGTGCGGGTGGGTGTGAGTTGTACCTGACTAGTTTGTGCTACTAGGTCAGATGCCGAGCTCCTTCCTTAAGTGAATGTAACCTGACCTGGCTGGGTCGGGGCATTGGCTTAAGCCGGTGGGAGACTTGGACCTGCCTCGCATGGGCCAGTAGGCCTGCTGCAGTGTTCCTTCTTTCTTATGTTCTTATGTGCAACACTTGGGTATCTTTATTGAGGAAACGTTTCGCCACACAGTGGCTTCATCAGTCCATACAGAGGAGAATGGTGAAGAACAGGAGTTCGAGGTAATCAGTCCCTCACCCTTGAGTCAATGTAATCAGTCCTTCAATCAGTCCATCTTGAAGGATTGATTAGATTCTCCTTTGTATGGACTGATGAAGTCACTGTGTGGCGAAACGTTTCCTCAATAAAGATACCAAAGTGTTGCACATGTGTCTAATTTATCATAAGAAAGAGGGAACACTGCAGTAGGCCTACTGACCCATGCGAGACCAGGTCAGGTCACATCCACTTAAGGGAAGAGCACGGCATCACACCTAGTAGCACAAGCTAATCACATCCAACTCACACCCACTCATATACTTATCTAACCTATTTTTAAAACTACACAATGTCTTAGCTTCTATGACGGTACTCGGGAGTTTGTTCCACTCATCCACAACTCTGTTACCAAACCAGTGCTTTCCTATATCCTTCCTGAATCTGATTTTTTTTTCAACTTGAAGCCACTGCTGCGAGTACTGTCTTGTCTAGATATTTTTAGCACGCTATTTACATCCCCTTTATTTATTCAGGTATTCCATTTATACACCTCAATCATACCCCCGTAATTCTACGCCTTTCTAGAGAGTGCAGATTCAAGGCCCTTAATCTATCCTCATAGGGAAGATTTCTGTTACATGGGATCAACTTTGTCATCCTCCTTTATACGTTTTCCAGTGCATTTATATCCATTCTGTAACACGCTGATATATAGAGTTGAAGAACCTGACGACTTCTATTATTTATTCTTCTTGACATGAAGCCAAGGATTCTGTTCACTTTATTGTGAACACTTATGCATTGTTGCCTTGGTTTCAGGTTACTACTAACCAGAACTCCTAAATCCTTTTCGCAATCAGTAACTTTAAGATCTACACTATTTAGCTTATAAGTGGCATGGTTATTGTCCTGTCCAACATTTAGAACTTTGCTTGTGTCTATATTAAACTGGATCTGCCACGTCTCCGACTACTGCATCAGCCTATTCAAATCTTAGTGGAGTGCTCTAATATCCTCATTAGAATGAAATGGACGGCCTATTTTGGTGTCAGCAAATTTGCTTATGTCGCTATTCATTCCCTCATTTATATCGTTTGTGTAAACTGTGAACAACAAAGGGCCCAACACTGACCTGACCCCTGTGGAACACCGCTTGTGACGCGCCCCCACTATTTCTCCCCATTTATGCAAACTCTCTGCTGCCTATCTGTCAACAACGTCTCTACCCCATGAAAATATTTCTCTTCCGTGTGCCTTAAGTTTCCTCAATAGCATCTGATGTGGGACTCTATCGAAAGCCTTACTGAAGTCCATATACCTTACTGAAGTCCATATACCATATTCATTACCATGATTCTCTCTCTCTCTAGCACATATAAAGAGCCAGCACCACCATTTTAGCTGCAGACGTCTAGAGATATGGACACCTTGGTGTTGTGAACATCGTTAGTGTAATGAGACTGCTATTAGAGAAATGATATTATAATTCAGTAGAACTGTACCTAATGGAGCATTGAAATCTCCACGAGTGGAAGTGTTGAGTATTAGTGTTGTGAACATTGTGGGTGGAAGTTATGTGAATGTCGTGACTGAACAAAAAATTTGAGTGCCCAAGACTGTTCAACAGCCTACCACCAGGTTTAAGGAGAATTACCAATAGACACCTGGCTGCCTTCAAGAGAGAGGTGGACATATACCTAAAGTCAGTACCCGATCAGCTGGGCTGTGGTTCGTACATTGGACTATGTGCGGCCAGCAGTAACAGCCTGGTTGATCAGGTCCTGATCCACCGGGAGCCCTGGTCAAGGATTGTGTCGCGGGGGCGTTGACCCCCGGAACACCTCCAGGTAGACGAGAGGCCATGGAGCCATTGAGTAAACAAAATATGAAGCATTCTTGTGAGGGGACACAGCACACCATGTGTCATTCTTGTGAGGGGACACAGCACACCATGTGTCATTCTTGTGAGGGGACACAGCACACCATGTCATTCTTGTGAGGGGACACAGCACACCATGTGTCATTCTTGTGAGGGGACACAGCACACCATGTGTCATTCTTGTGAGGGGACACAGCACACCATGTGTCATTCTTGTGAGGGGACACAGCACACCATGTGTCATTCTTGTGAGGGGACACAGCACACCATGTGTCATTCTTGTGAGGGGACACAGTACGCCATGTGTCATTCTTGTGAGGGGACACAGCACGCCATGTGTCATTCTTGTGAGGGGACACAGCACGCCATGTGTCATTCTTGTGAGGGGACACAGCACGCCATGTGTCATTCTTGTGAGGGGACACAGCACGCCATGTGTCATTCTTGTGAGGGGACACAGCACACCATGTGTCATTCTTGTGAGGGGACAATAATTTTATACACTGTAATTTAGATTTGTTGGAGTGTGAGCAGGGTAACATTTTGTGAAGGGATTCAGGGAAACCAGATAATTGATTTAGTTGGACTTGAGTCCTGGAAATGGTAAGTACAATGCCTGCACTTTAAAAGAGGGGTCTGGGACAGTGACAGCTGGGAGGGACTTATTCTCAGCTGTCGTATCTGAACGCCTCTGCAAAGACAGTGATCATGTATGAGTGAGGTGAAAGTGTTGAATGATGATGAAAGTATTTTCTTTTTGGGGATTTTCTTTATTTTTGGGTCACCCTGCCTCGGTGGGAGACGGCCGACTTGTTGAAAAAAAATTAGATTTGTCTATAATTAAAAGAAAGAAGTTGGAGTCTTGTCCCTGACAATTTTTAAACACTAACTGGTATCTCTGATATACCTTTGATGAGTATGGCCTTAGGCCATACTCGTCTGATGCTTGCCTAGTCAACTGGGGTGCCTCTGCTAGCGACCTGTTGGACCACATATTAATCACAGCCTGGTTGATCTGCCACCAGGTGAAGATACTTGTCCAGTTACTTCTTCAAGACTTCTACACGTGCCCCATCAGGGTTTCTGATATCTTCTAGTAAGATGTTGATTAGTCTAGGGCCTCTGGTGTTGATACAATGCTCTCTTATTGTGTTCACGGCATTCCTGCTTTTCACTGGGTTTATTTTGCACTTCCTTACATATCTCAAAAATATATTATGGCACTGTGCAGATTTTAGACAAGAACCTCAAATACTTTCCAGGTATATATTATCATGTATCTCTCTCCTCCATTCCAATGAGAACATATTTATGACATGAAAGCATTACCAGCAGTTTAACCCTTAAATTGACATACACAGTGATTAATGGTTGTGCATATACTGACACACAGATCAACGTTTAAATTCTAGCGGCCTCAAAATGGCCATGATCAGGAATGCTAGGTCTATGCAGGACGAAGTACGCTTGCGTTATTGGTGTGCGGCCACACCCCCCCAAAAAAAAAAAAATCTGCCAAGCAAAGAATTGTAGGAACAGTTTGCCTCAAGATCCCATACCCATACCAACTTGGCTAGTCGAAAAACCCCTCTCTCCACAAACTAATGGCTGATTCTAGTACTGAACATAGTGATAAGGATACGAACGCGCTGCTGTCACTACAGATGACCCATCAAACAGTATACATCAAGCATACACTTTGGTAGCAAACTGTTAGTCATGTGTGACTGCGAGACTGGCTCGCCTTGGCAGTGATGTTATCGTGTACACAAGAAGAACAACACGAGAAGATACTGGGTAGTTACTACAGTTCTCAGGAGATGTCAAGAAAATGAACTGGTATACAAGCAATCTGCTGTCACTTTAACTTAAGAGCAAATGGTACAGACATGTGGAATAGTCAGAGCAATAAGGAAGCATAGGCCAAAATTAAGAACACTAAATAAGGAAAAAATGCAAGTATTTATCAATGACACCATGGCAATTCAGTTGCAAAATAAACACAATATAACAATGTTGACAACCTTTCAGAAGAATGTTACAACAGACGAGGCAAAAAACAGAAACACCGATGAAGATATTGAAAAGCCAGTTGAAGGCTCACTCCCCTCCCGCCTGGTGGGAGGGGGGTGAGACTGGTGAGAGGGAAGGGGGGTGAGACTGGTGAGAGGGAAGGGGGGTGAGACTGGTGAGAGGGAAGGGGGGTGAGACTGGTGAGAGGGAAGGGGAGTGAGACTGGTGGGAGGGAAGGGGGTGAGACTGGTGTGAGGAAGGGGGTGAGACTGGTGGGAGGGAAGGGGAGTGAGACTGGTGGGAGGGAAGGGGAGTGAGACTGGTGGGAGGGAAGGGGAGTGAGACTGGTGGTAGGTAAGGGGAGTGAGACTGGTGGGAGGTAAGGGGAGTGAGACTGGTGGGAGGTAAGGGGAGTGAGACTGGTGGGAGGTAAGGGGAGTGAGACTGGTGGTAGGTAAGGGAGTGAGACTGGTGGTAGGTAAGGGGAGTGAGACTGGTGGTAGGTAAGGGGAGTGAGACTGGTGGGAGGGAAGGGGAGTGAGACTGGTGGGAGGGAAGGGGAGTGAGACTGGTGGGGGAAGGAGTGAGACTGGTGGAGGTAAGGAGTGAGACTGGTGGAGGTAAGGGAGTGAGACTGGTGGGAGGTAAGGAGTGAGACTGGTGGAGGAAGGGGGTGAGACTGGTGGAGGAAGGGGAGTGAGACTGGTGGGAGGTAAGGGAGTGAGACTGGTGGGAGGTAAGTGAGACTGGTGGGAGGTAAGGGGAGTGAGACTGGTGGAGGTAAGGGAGTGAGACTGGTGGGAGGTAAGGGGAGTGAGACTGGTGGGAGGTAGGGAGTGAGACTGGTGGGAGGAAGGGAGTGAGACTGGTGGGAGGAAGGGGAGTGAGACTGGTGGGAGGGAAGGGAGTGAGACTGGTGGGAGGAAGGAGTGAGACTGGTGGGAGTAAGGGAGTGAGACTGGTGGAGGTAAGGAGTGAGACTGGTGGGAGGGAAGGGAGTGAGACTGGTGGGAGGTAAGGGAGTGAGACTGGTGGAGGAGGGAGGTGAGACTGGTGGGAGGAAGGAGTGAGACTGGTGGGAGGAGGGGAGTGAGACTGGTGGGAGGTAAGGGGAGTGAGACTGGTGGGAGGTAAGGGGAGTGAGACTGGTGGGAGGAAGGGGAGTGAGACTGGTGGGAGGGAAGGGGAGTGAGACTGGTGGGAGGTAAGGGAGTGGACTGGTGGGAGGTAAGGGGAGTGGGACTGGTGGGAGGTAAGGGAGTGAGACTGGTGGGGAGGAAGGGAGTGAGACTGGTGGGAGGTAAGGAGTGAGACTGGTGGGAGGGAAGGGAGTGAGACTGGTGGGGAGGAAGGGAGTGAGACTGGTGGAGGAAGGAGTGAGACTGGTGGGAGGAAGGGAGTGAGACTGGTGGGAGGGAAGGAGTGAGACTGGTGGGAGGTAAGGGGAGTGAGACTGGTGGGAGGTAAGGGGAGTGAGACTGGTGGGAGGTAAGGGGAGTGAGACTAGTGGGAGGTAAGGGGAGTGAGACTGGTGGGAGGTAAGGGGAGTGGGACTGGTGGGAGGGAAGGGGAGTGAGACTGGTGGGAGGAAGGGAGTGAGACTGGTGGGAGGTAAGGGAGTGAGACTGGTGGGAGGAAGGGGAGTGGGACTGGTGGGAGGAAGGGAGGAGACTGGTGGAGGTAGAGTGAGACTGGTGAGAAGGGAGTGAGACTGGTGGGAGGTAAGGGAGTGAGACTGGTGGGAGGAAGGGAGTGGACTGGTGAGGAAGGAGTGAGACTGGTGGAGGGAAGGGAGTGAGACTGGTGGGAGGAAGGGAGTGGGACTGGTGGGATGGAAGGGAGTGGGACTGGTGGGAAGGAAGGGAAGTGGGACTGGTGGGAGGGAAGGGGAACTGGTGGGAGGGAAGGGGAGGAGACTGGTGGAGGAAGGGAGTGAGACTGGTGGAGGGAAGGGAGTGAGACTGGTGGAGGTAAGGGAGTGGACTGGTGGGAGGTAAGGGGAGGAGACTGGTGGGAGGTAAGGGAGTGAGACTGGTGGGAGGTAAGGGAGTGAGACTGGTGGGGAGGGAAGGGGAGGAGACTGGTGGAGGAAGGGAGTGGAGACTGGTGGAGGAAGGGGAGTGAGACTGGTGGAGGAAGGGAGGGACTGGTGGAGGAAGGGGAGTGAGACTGGTGGAGGTAAGGGAGTGAGACTGGTGGGGGGTAAGGGAGCGAGACTAGTGGGAGGTAAGGGAGGAGACTGGTGGAGGTAAGGGAGGGGACTGGTGGAGGTAAGGGAGTGAGACTGGTGGGAGGTAAGGGGAGTGAGACTGGTGGGAGGTAAGGGGGGGACTGGTGGGAAGGTAGAGGAGAGTGGGACTGGTGGAGGAAGGGAGTGGGACTGGTGGGAGGTAAGGGAAGTGGACTGGTGGGAGGGAAGGGAAGTGGACGGAAGGAAGGGAGGGGACTGGTGAAGGGGAGGGGACTGGTGGGAGGAAGGAGTGGACTGGTGAGGAAGGAGGACTGGGAAGGGAGTGGGCTGGTGGGAGGTAAGGAGTGAGACTGGTGGGAGGTAAGGGAGTGAGACTGGTGGAGGTAAGGGAGTGAGACTGGTGGAGGTAAGGAGTGGACTGGTGGGAGGTAAGGGAGTGAGACTGGTGGGAGGTAAGGGGGGTGAGACTGGTGGAGGTAAGGGAGTGAGACTGGTGGGAGGTAAGGGAGTGGGGACTGGTGGGAGGTAAGGGGAATGGAGACTGGTGGGGAGGAAGGGAGTGAGACTGGTGGGAGGAAGGGGAGGAGACTGGTGGAGGAAGGAAGGAGATGGGAGGGAAGGGAGTGACTGGTGGAGGAAGGGCAGTGAGACTGGTGGAGGTAAGGGAGTGGACTGGTGGAGGGAAGGAGAGGAGACTGGTGGGGGGAAGGAGCGAGACTAGTGGGAGGTAAGGGGAGTGAGACTGGTGGGAGGGGAGGGAGGGGGACTGGTGGTAGGTGAAGGGAGTGAGACTGGTGGGGGGGAAGGGGAGTGAGACTGGTGGGAGGAAGGAGTGGACTGGTGGGAGGTAAGGGGAGTGGGACTGGTGGGAGGTAAGAGAAGTGGGACTGGTAGGAGGTTAAGGGGAGTGGGACTGGTGGAGCTAAGGGAGGAGACTGGTGGGAGGGGTAAGGGGAGTGGAGACTGGTGGGGAAGGAAGGGGAGGGACTGGTGGGAAGGAAGGGGAGTGGACGGTGAAGGAAGGGGAGTGGACTGGTGAGGGAAGGGGAGGAACTGGTGGAAGGAAGGGAGTGGACTGGTGGAAGGTAAGGGAGTGGACTGGTGGAAGGTAGGAGTGGACTAGGGGGAAGGAAGGAGTGGGACTGGTGGAAGGTAAGGGAGGGACTGGTGGAAGGTAAGGGAGGGACTGGGAAGGTAAGGGGAGTGGACTGGTGGGGAAAGGGAAGGGAGGGACTGGTGGAAAGGGAAGGAGTGACTGGTGGAGGTAAGGAGTGGACTGGTGGAAGGTAAGGGAGGGACTGGTGGAAAGGAAGGGAGGGACTGGTGGAAGGGGAAGTGGACTGGTGGAAGGAAGGGAAGTGGGACTGGTGGGAAGGAAGGGGAACTGGTGGGAAGGTAAGGGGAGTGGGACTGGTGGGAAGGTAAGGGAAGTGGGACTGGTGGGAAGGGAAGGGGAGTGGGACTGGTGGGAAGGTAAGGGAGTGGGACTGGTGGGAAGGAAGGGAATGAGTATAATACACACACAACCCGCACATATAAAAAAGAGAGGAAATTACGACGACGTTTCGGTCCGACTTGGACCATTTACAGTCACACTAACATACAGGACAGGAAGAAGGGTTATTTATAGGCCAGCAGACAGGGGAGGGCACAATAAAGTGGTGGAGGGGTAATAATGGAGGTAGTAGTGGTAGTAGTAGTGGAGTCAGTCATATTCTAGGAAAGGAGCACTGCAATGAAGCTGGCGGCCCGCATAGGGTAAGGACAAGAACACAGAGGGGGAAAAAATGAAAATACAATGGTGGGAGGTAAGGGGAGTAGAACTGGTAGGAGGTAAGGGGAGTGGGACTGGTGGGAGGTAAGGGGAGTTGGACTGGTGGGAGGTAAGACGAATGAGACTGGTAAGTGTGTTATACACTCAATCACAGCAATCAGTTCACTTTTATTAAGACACTCAAGTGGGTTTCTGATGAAGGCACTGTTAAGAAGTCAACGGCTGGCATGATTGTCTACCACACTTAGGTCTTCCCGGTCTGTTTCCTGTTCGTGCAGCAGTACTTTTTACTGCTTTATCTTGCATATTTTTTCCATTGTGTTATATTTGGTAATTTTCATGGACAGAAGGCAATCTAACCTAACCGAAAAATATGGTGCAAAATGTATGTGAGAAATTCACATAAATGCTTATGAGTCTTCACAACTAGGGGTATTTCTACACACACTAGGACGGTTAGCATGGGCCCTGTTGTAATCATAAATGCAATTTATTACAGACAACTCTTGCATCAGCATATGCTAGTGGGAGGAAGGTTGAGTCGCGAGGGATGAGGATAGAATTGAGAGGCAATATGAGTACAGCGAGAGGGAATGAATTAGGGAGGAAAGGATAGGACAGAAGCGTGGAGGATACGAATAAAGATATAAGTGGGAAGGACATGAGGAAAGAAGAGAGGAAATGAAGTGGTTAGGGTAGGTAAGGAGGGATGAGAACGGGGGGGAGGGGAAAGGGGGAAACGGGAGAAAGGAGGAAGTGGGAGAAAGGAGGAAGCGGGAGGTAGGGAGGAGCGAGGGAGTGAGTTGGTAAGTGACAAGAGGGTGTCAGTGGAGGTGGAGTCTTGGTCATTTCATCTTGATACAAAATCGTTTAAGGAAAGCAGCAATAAGTAGTTTGTTAGACAAAACGTTGTGCCATCCAGGAAGATACAACCGGAATCCTGTTAAACGTTTTGTACTCATACAGGAATGCTGGTGTATGGAGCCACGACTCTTCAACACCCTTCCTTCATGCATAAAAGGGATTACAAACAAACCTCAAAATGTCTTTACTAGGACACGTGACATTCCTTCAAACAGCTCCTGATAAACCGGGTTCATACAGTGGAGTACGGGTAGCAGACACTAACAGCTTGATCGATCAGACCAGCAACCAGGGACTTAGTCGCAGGGGCGCAGACCTCCAGAAGCGACTTCAGGTAGACTCAGGCAACCTGGAGTTGCTTCCGGAGGTCATTGCCCCCGCGGCCCGGTCCCAGACCAGACCTGGTTGCTGCTGACCTAATCGATCACGTGTTAGTGCAAGCAGTCCAACTTATGAACCACAACCCGGCTGTTACGCGGCCAGGTCCACGACCAGGCGTCCCGGTGGATCAGGGCCTGATCAACCAGGCTATTACTTCTGGCCGCACGTAGTCCAACGTATGAACCACAGCCAAACTTATCCGGCACCATCTTTAAGTATCTGTCCAGCTCCCTCTTAAAGGCACCCAGGGGCCTATTGGTAATTCCCCTTATGCATGGTGGGAGGCTGTTGAACAGTCTTGGGCCCCGGACACTTATGGCGTACCAATGGCGCCCCTAATTTTCATTGGGGTATTTTCCACCGGCTGCCCAGTCTTTTGCTTACGTAGGGAGTTATTTGTGTGTGCAGATTCGGGACCATTCCTTCTACGATTTTCCAAGTGTAGATTATGATACATCTCTCTCGCCTGCGTTCCAGCGAATAAAAGTCAAGTGCTTCCAAGCGTTCCCAATAGTTGAGGTGTTTAATATAACCTATATGTGATCAGGAACATTTTTTGAGGAATTGTCGAGTTCCCAGCTAGGGTTGTGTTCGTGATCCCTCTTAAGCATGGATGGCATTGAAGAGTCGTGGTCCCCTAACACTTTTCGAGTTCTCAGAGTTGTGATCATTTCGTTGTTTTTCATTGCAGGTATCCTACGTTTCACTATATTTATTCTACAATCCTCCCTCTCCCTGAATCTCTTACTCCAGTAACATGTTATAATAATGATATTCAAGACGTGAGAGCACAAGAAATTTGAATAGTACCATTTATAGTGTGATTTCGCCCGTTCAGAAGGTCTCATTTTTCGTAGTCTTCGTTACATTTACCTTATCGTGTTGTCTAACCAATATACACCTTATTCTATATGAAAGTTATATTGTAGAACAAAAAAGCTAGCAACATTTCCCGTCATACTCTACAATGGAGGATGATTTTTAGGCATACAAGAGTAAAGAAATGTGTTTGTCTGAACTGGGAAACTTTAATGAGAAGATAATATTGCAAACATGAAACTGATCCAGTTAGCCATGGTAGCCTTTAAGGTTTCCTTCCAGAAGGTCTGGAGTAATATTACAGAGGAATTATTATCTCTGGATAATCTATCCCACGTGTATGGAAGAGGGAAAAAATATGTGGAAGGGGGATGTGTAATGTGGTAATGAGGAAAGAAGTGGCAGGAAAGATGAAACATATTTGCGGGAGTGACGAGCAGTGACAAGGTGGGATGTAGCGTTGAATGTGAATGTGAAGGAAAGCTTCTGGGAAGCCAGATCTAACTGGAGAGCACATTGTGTTGACACACGTATCGCTGACGTGTTTTACAATTAGCTTACCTGTGGTTAAATGTAAATATTTATAGGTTTATATAAGCTAACCTTAAAGTTAATATTTGTATTAAGTTCACAGAAAGTTTTAATAAAGTGATGTTGGGAATACACTAAAATTAGCGTAGTTAAATGAGGAAAGCCTGTAGTGAGAAGAAAGTTAAGGCAAGTAAGGCCAAATGGTAGTTGAATTTGTAAATACAAATACAGAAAATGGATTTATATTTCATTTAATGTTTGCATTTGCTTCAAATACATTTCAAATGCACTACCATAATTACTCTGTTTATCCAAAATCCGATGACCTACAACTTTAATTTTTATTTCACCATTTTCAACTGTTCTGTACGTCAATTTCAGTTACGCAATGCGGCATCAGCGTCTCACAGGTCATTAAAAGCAAAACCAAATCCGCTAGTTTGACAACAGACAATTGATCAAGTTGTGACAGGCGCTTTTATGTTAATTGTCACTACATTATCGACTTTCAGCTACTTTAAGCCATGCTTAGTTGTACGTCTACGAGGAAGCGACTCTGCTGAGCACAATGTTCGCACACAAGAGGTCATATTGACAGGACGTAACGGTGTCAAAGCAGGCTTGGTATGGGATTGGGCAGTGGGAGGCACTGACTTCCGGAAAAATCCTTCAAGATACGCAGGAAATACGATACGACCATCGCCGATCTAAACCAGTTCCTCGGGAGACCGAGCTCAGTCACAATGGAAATATGCACCGCACACACTTCTACAGCAGAGGAGAACATGCAAACACATTTCCCCCCTCCCCCCTCCTATGGAAAAGACGACAGATGTCAGATCTCAAGGGCAGCACACTCTCTGATACATAAAAGGAAACTCTGGCCAGAGAAATGGAAAACATGGAGCAAAAACTGTTTACATCATATAGAGTCCAGGAGAAAGGGAGCGAAAAACCCTAAAGGAAATGAGAATAAATTACAAAAACTTATTAAAAAAAAAAAATCCAGGGCATAAACCTCATCCAGTTTAGGGCCTCTGATTAATGGAGATGGAACAGACACTGATGACAATACAGAAAACAGTGAAATAATCAAGTCATCATACAACTCTTGTGTTTAGCGACTCGATGATCCTAACGAATTTTTGCAATTGGAAAAAAAATACAGACCAATAGTGCTATCTTCATACATTACCAAAATATTTGAATGGGTCCAGAGCAGCATGGTTTAGAGTAGGTCACTTTTGCCTTTGTGAACACTGATAATGCATGGTAGAGAGAGAAGTCAGGCTGCTACAGAGACTGCACAGTACTCGCCCCCACCATAACATCCTTTACTGATACCAGAGTCTTAATGAAAGTGATGTCCATCAAGACACAACGACTCTTCAAGAGGATATAAATACCATCTTCCAATGGGAGTCAGAGAACTCTATGACTTGGGAGTAATGATTCCAGATCATCTCACGTTCAGGGATCACGAAGTTATTATTGCTATAGCAAGGAAAATTATTGGACAATTATAATACTCTTGAGGGGTATTGTTATTCCAGGCTGGAATACTGCTGTATTCTTCCAGGCTGGAATACTGCTGTATTCTTCCAGGCTGGAATACTGCTGTATTCTTCCAGGCTGGAATACTGCTGTATTCTTCCAGGCTGGAATACTGCTGTATTCTTCCAGGCTGGAATACTGCTGTATTCTTCCAGGCTGGAATACTGCTGTATTCTAACAACTCCCTTCAAGGCAAGAGAGTTTGATAAGCTAAAAAGCATACCAAGAACTTTCACTGCCCATAGTCACTCAAACATCTTAATTATTGGGAACGCCTGAAATCCCTTTAATAATAATCGTTGGAATGTAGGCGAGAAAAGTACATCATAATTTACACCAGGAAAATCTTGGAGGGACTGGTCCAGAATCTCCACCTAAATTACTCCTTGTGAAAGCAAGAGACTCAGAAGACGGTGCAAAATACTTCCAAAACAAAACAAAAAAAAAACAAAAAAGGAGGGGCGCAATGAGTACACTAAGATAGCTCGTCGAGTCAACAGGTCCAACGCTTTAAACGCTCTCCCTCTGTTCAAAAGAGAGATTATACTGCCAACAAACCTTCATGAGAGCTGGACAAGTTCCTGAAATTAGCTTATGATCAGCAGGACTGTGGTGTACTATGTGCAGTCAACAGTAACAGCCTGGATGATCGAGCCTTGATCCACTGGGATGGTGTGTGACCAGGCTACGTGGGTGTTGACCTCAGAAAGCATCCTTTACGTTTATTCCACAAGTGTTTCCAAAAATAAATATTTGTATTTGCCACTGAACATTTTTTCCTGGATTACCGTACTTGTATTTGTGAGCATCCCTGATGAAAGCTGAGAGAGCAAACAACAAACAATAAGGGAAAAACAAAAAGAGCGAAGGAGTGAGAGATGAGAGGAGTGTGGGGAGAAGGAATTAAGAGTGAGGGGATATAAAGGAAATAAGAGGGGTGTGAAGAACAGAGGGTGATGAGTGAGGGGGGGAGAGAAGGGAATGATTGGGTTGAATGAGAGCGGGTGAAAGGAATGAAGACGTGAAAGGATAATAAGTGGGCAGTGAAGGGAGTGAGGGGAAAGGAGGGGAGGGAGGGTGAAAAGTGAAGGCAGGATGAGTGAATATTGAAACTAGGGGTAAAACGGAAGAGTGGAGATTAAAGGGAGTGTGTGGAGTAAAGGGAGAGCGAGATGTGTCACCATGGATTCTGCTAGAGGGCGCAGAAGTATTGTCTAAACCACTAGCTATGATTTATAATAATTCAATGGATACGGGAGTTACCCGAGATCTGGAAGACAGCAAGTGTAGTAACTACATTCAAGAAAGGAGACAGACAGGTTTCTCTGACCTGCATAACTTCCAAGGTAATGGAGGAAATTATCAGGGGAAAAAGTAGTTTAATAAACAATAATAAGCATGGTTTTAAGGGATGAAAAATATTGTCTTACTAACTTGCTATAATTATATGACAAAGTTAACCGATGTGCGACAAGAGTGTGGGTTAGGCACATCACATTATCTTAAGACCGCAACGTGTTTAATACTGAACTCCTAAGAGGCTGGGACAAAACCTTGATATGCAGGCTAGAATAACAGGGGTGCGTAGTCTGGTGTATCAAAGAGTAACTGAGGGGAAGGAAACAGAGACTGTCAGGAAAGACAGTCAGAATATTAAAGGGTCAGTATTGGGACCAGTACCGATTCTAGTTTATGTGACAAACATTCCATATGAGACTGACTCAAATATATCCCTCTTTGCTTCAAAGGTGTCTAAGACAAGTTACAAGAGCGGTCAGCTAAGTGGCTGCACGAATTCAACCTCATTAAATACAAGGCCGTGAAGATAGGTGAAGGAGCTGGAAGACCAGAAATTGGGTACAGACTAAGAAGACTTCACCCAAAGCACTATTCTCACCTAGGGGTGAGCATAGTGCCTGGTATATCGCCTCAGAATCATCAGTTGAATAACCACTACAGCCTATGCTTGTTTAGCAAACCTTAAGAATAACCTTCAGGATTCTTAGTCATTCTGGGCCTTTTATACAAAATACTTCAATATGGACTTTACATCTGAAAAAATGCAAAAGTATACAACAAGGCTTGTTCCTGAGGTAAGGAGCATAAGCTATGAAGAGAGGCTAACAGAATTTAATCTAATGACACTGGAGGACAGAAGAATCAAGAGGGACATGATAACAACATACAAAATACTCGGAGAACTGATTAGGTAAACCTATCCGCGACTCACTCAACCATGCTATAGGAATGTGACGGTAGAGTTGAAGTCACTGGTAGGTCAGTGGCGCTGACCTGTATGAGTTCATACCCTGGCACCGCCCATAGGCATGGAGCAGTTACAATGCAGGCATCAGTGAGACAAGATACCTGGCACACCATTTCTACTTAATAGCAGAGCAGTCGAGTTTTAACGACGGTACAGGTGAGATTTGAACTTGCGGCTAGTAAGTCGTAAAACTCCAGACCAACGCCTTAGCCAGTGGCTAACGCCTTGGTCTGTAGTTTTACGACTCACTTGCCGCGAGTTCAATCCCCACCCGTACCGTAGTTTGTTTGCAATCGTGTCATTACGATTTCGTGAGTCGAGTTTTACTCCAAATACCTCCCTTATACACACACAACCCGCACATATAAGCTCCTATCTTTTTATATGTGCGGGTTGTGTGTGTATTGTTCCTGTCACGGTATTGTGCCTTTTTTGTTACCTCCCTTATAATTACCCGAGCCCATCTCTCAACAATTTTGATGGCAGCCATGGGATGATAGTAGATTTATTCACGTTCTTTAAAGCATACACCTTTTCAAGGATTTCATTACAAAATTTCCCTACGTTATGTTATGAATGACATATATGTAGCATGTCTGCAGATAATTAGTTCTTTAAATGTTTTATCTACTATGTAGTTTTCTCTGCAATATGTACTAACTCGCAGTATCGTGTGAAATGATCAACCATCACACACAAATGCTAATTACCTTGGAAGAAACAATGAAAATTAGTCAAGTCAGGCGATACTCTTTTCTAGCATAACCACGTGAGCATCAGGCAGTTGTAGGCCTATGTGATACAAGATGGTTTGCAGTCAACACCATTTCTACTTAATAAAGCTAAGCAGAGCAGTCATGTACTACTCCAATCACCTACATTATATTCAAATCCATCTCACAACAGGCAGCAGGAGAGGGAAGGAGGGGGTGGAGGAGATGAAGGGAAGAATGAGTCACCTATTTCTTATTGTGCCCATGGTGCAGAAAACAATATGCAGTTCAATGATGAGAAATTTCAATTACTCAGATACGGAAAACGTGAGGAAATTAAAATCTCATCGGAGTACAAAACTAATTCCGACCACACAATAGAGCGAAAAACTAATGTCAAAGACCTGGGAGTGATCATGTCAGAGGATCTCACCTTCAAGGACCATAACACCGTAGCAATCACATCTGCTAGAAAAATGACAGGATGGATAATGAGAACCTTCAAAACCAGGGATGCCAAGCCCATGGTGACACTTTACAGATCGCGTGTTCTATCTAGGCTGGAATATTGCTGCACACTAACTGCACCTTTCAAGGCGGGTGAAATTGCTGACCTTGAAAATGTGCAGCACACAACTGTGATAAACCACCTCAATTACTGGGAACGCTTGAAGTTCCTAAACATGTACTCCCTAGAACGCAGGCGGGAGAGATACATTATTATATACACGTGCAAAACTCTCGAAGGATTAGTACCAAACTTGCACACGAGAGTCACTCCCTACGAAAGCAAAAGACTCGGCAGGCGATGTAACATCCCCCCAATGAAAAGCCGGGGTGCCACTAGCACGTTGAGAGGTAACACAATAAGTGTCAGGGGCCCAAGATCGTTCAACTGCCTCCCAGCATACATCAGGGGGATTACCAACAAACCCTTGGCTGTCTTCAAGCAGGCACTGGACAGGCACCTAAAGTCGGTACCTGACCAGCCAGGCTGTGGTTCGTACGTTGGATTGTGTGCGGCCAGCAGTAACAGCCTGGTTGATCAGGTTCTGGTCCAACATGAGGCCTGGTCACAGACCGGGCCGCAGGGGCGTTGACCCCTGGAATTCTCTCCAGGTAAACTCCAGGTGCACCTCGCTTTCATGAAGGTTTACGTTTCCTCCCATATCCCTTCACTTTAGTAGGTTTGCTATTAGGCTCTCGAGTATCTTCCACCCCTCCCCAACACACACACTGTCAGACTTTTGGGGCTATCCCAGGTTCTCTACACATATGCTCTTATGTATGATAATCTATGTAAGTGTTTTGTATACCTGAATAAACTTACTATATAAACACTACATATTCAGTACTTCGAGGTTTGATGTATCGGGCAGTGCGCAATCTCTGTAGTGGTTGTGAATATCCTATTTTTAATCACTTCCTCCTCCATAATAGGGATGTATCAGATGTGAAAATTTAGATATCCGCGGATGCGGATGTGTATGAGGATGTCTTACTTATTTTTCGGATGCGGATGTAAGAAATTGTGCTGATGTTCCGTGGATGTTGATGCGGATGTAAGAAATTGTGCTAATGGATGTTCCGCGGATGCATATGCGGATATCTGTTTACAGTAAAATGCGGATGTGGATGCCGATGTAAGAAATTGTGCGGATGTTCCGCGGATGCGGATATCCGATACATCACTATTCCATATACAGTATGTCTAAAAGTCTAGTTAAATTTATCCATTAAACTGGTCCACCAACATTTATATGTCTACCAGCAATATTTCTTTTTTTTTTTTTGTGAAATGAATTTTATGAGTATTTAAGCAATGTGTGGCTGTGGTCTACCACAATAAACAATCTACCACAGACCATACATATTCAAGAGGAATAAATATTAAAGTCAATAACTACGAAAGTTTCTACCACTGAGAACACTCTCCCTGTATGTGGATAATATAGTGGTGGAACTTTAGACAGTCTCTACGTGACTTCAAGTTCTCTTTAAAGAGAGTTCTTTACTTTCAGAAACATTCTTAAGTCATTTCCTGTTACTTACCAAACAGTTAAAATTCCTCAGCTTCCTCTTTGGTTGCTGTATAATAATGGAAACTTCACACTGCCACCATATAATCAAATCATAGTATGTACACTGAATTTACCAGGTGTATTCTTATGCTTCCATAGCTACTCTTTCTGAGAGATGTCGTTAACCTAACTGCTTCATTATTTACCTCAGTGTTGCAAATAAATCAAGACTTAGATTATACACATTTAGCCCTGGCTGTACGTCACCCTCAGGAGACACAACAACATTATATTTTGCTGAATTCTGACACACTAGATTTCAAGGCAATAAATACATATACTACTCTGTGCATCTTACAATGGAGGTTCTATAAATTTAGCTATCACATGTATTTGTCATTTCCCAGTACAAACTCTGCTCCTGAGAGATCACTGACAAAGCTATTATTCCACACAAGTGAGCAAATTGTTTTTCATCAAACCACAATTGGGCTTCTGGCCACCATTTCTTCACTGCTCTCAAGAATGTAAACTGATTCTGTGTCTTGTATATTGGTTATCTCCTATGAGAGCACCTGATGGCCCTGTCTAGTTGACAACTTTTGATGATCCAACTTCATTATCTGGCATACTCTGCCCTCGTCTTCAACGATTCAGTCTTTTGAACTGTTCAATACACAAATAACCTGCACTGTTCTCTTTATAATTACCTGAATACATTTTTTCCCCTCTACCTTCCACCTCAGCTATGTTGAACTAATGTTGAAAATGACGCATATACTGGTCACCAAAATGAATGTGTATATCCATATTTGCAATCCCCAATTTGTTTCCTGGGGACCTTATATCTACTTTTAAAACTGTGTATTTAATTTGCTTCCTCCAAGGCATAACACTTTCCAACCACCCTAAGACTGTACAAACACTTCCTTACATCCCTATATCTCATGTGCCCCTTTAATCCTGTTCCTTTTGTTTCAAACATTTTGTCTCTATATACCCTATAAATTCCTCTAAAGGGTTTGTACACAGCAATCACAGGTCCCATTGTCTTTTTCTCCTTTAGGGCCATCAGTTACAGTTCATTTAACCTTTCATCAAAGTGCGTTCCTCTCGGTTCTGCTGCTAACCTGGTTGCAAACCTCTGGACATTTTCAAGATTCTTCACATGCTTTACCAGGCATGTGAGTATGCTAGAGGCAGCATACTCAATGATTGGTATAACCAATGTTGAAATAAAGATCTGAAGAATTCTTTGTTCAAGTTACTAAATGCTATTGTATATACTGTGTAAATGATGTTGAGTCATGTGCCCACTGTATACAACAAAAGCAAAGGCGCTGTGGACACTAAAAGAACGCTATCAACATCCATGGCCTCCCAGAGTGTTCAGCATCTTCCCAGAAGATATCAGAAACACTGCTGAGACGAGACAAGTAAAGAGGTCTTCAAGATAAAACTGGATAATATCTCCAAGTGTCAGATCAACCAGGCTGTGATGAAAATGTGGGCCAGCAAGCCATCAGCAGCAACGGGCAAGCATCAGCCATATCTGGCTCAGGACCAGACTCCAGCAATAGAAAAACTCTCAAAATGTGTCAAAGATATTGTTACACAATGACACGATATCTATTAATAATAGACATCTCCAGTGAACACTAGAAAGGATAGCCCTTCTAGCATCCAGCCTGTTACTGGGCTTTTGCAACAAAGTCAGTATCCTGGTCCAGTTATCCAACATATTATATATCTTAAGAGGATTGCAACTGATAGGGTACTAACCAACGAAATATATTTAAAAGGTTTATTATCAAAGTGAGAAAATCTAGGGTAGCAAAGTAAATCAAATATAAAGATATTAATTAAGATATCAATTAGGAGGTTAATTAGGAGGGTAGCTCCTACACTGCTCTCATATACAATAAGTCTGGGCTGAGGGCACATATATATAAATGACTCAGAAGTACCATCAGGTACAATGTCAGTAATTACAATAATATATACAAATAAGAATAAATGTGTGTATGAGTGTGCTCCCGGTAACTCTAAGACTCGACTCAACCAGTGTACGACTGAACAACTTCTCTAAAGCTATCTGCTCTAACAACCTGACAATCAGAACAGCTAGATTGTCCAGTAAAATGACCAATTCGCAGAACAGCAATATAACAGGCAACAGCAACACAGCGTCAGGAACAAGGAGATAGAAAATCGACCCTAACTGGGGACCATCAGTAGATCCTCCAAAACAGTCACAAAACCCCCTTTCTACTGAAGCTAGGTTCAGCATAAACAATCCCAAACTTATCGAATTAGGTCCAGAGCTAGAGCTTGAGACCTGAGTTTTATCAGAGTGTCAATGTGACACACAACCCAGAACGTCGAAAAATCACTGTCTAGTCTATTCTCTGTGAACAGAGTTACACAGTTCTGAGAAGTATGATTCGCCTCACCAACGAATGCATACTCTACCCAACAGAGTCTAACGTCGAGAAAACAAGTAGAAATAGGAGTGAGGTGTTGACTCGACGAGGGTCAGCAGGCCAGAGAGAGAGGGGGAAGAGGAACAACCACCCAGCTCAGGTGTGTTCAGCGACTGACTCCTCCCAGCAACTAGACGCCGGCAGCATAACAGTAGTTTGCCAACTCCAAGGCAGTTACGACACACTCCAACACAATATAAAATATTACATCCTACCTAATAAATATAGCTAAGTTAAATAAGTCAAATAATAGTCTAATAATAGTATAAAGCAAGATATTAACGATTTAGCTATTATCGAGAATATCAGCAATATAAAATTATAGATAATGGAAATATACAATATATACATTGGGGCCCAATTCTGGGGGCGCAATAGATATATAAAGGTTATAAATCTGAAATGCTGGTCTTCATTATTTGCATCTGACTCCTATAATTATTCCCTAATACCTCTGATGACTTCTGACAGATTCGAAAAGTGACAAGGCAGCTTTTGTATAGAAGATGGTGCCTCTTGCCATACACCCAAAGACAAAGAATTGGGTAAATTATTGTGATTTTCCATACTTAATAACTGGCATGGAAACTTAAGCATAACCTTCATGGCATAGATGGGACTCAAACCACAAAATCTCGAGTGGCATTAAACAGGTGTAGGCGAGTATTGACTTTCCTATCCTTCATAAGTTAGCAGTGTCTTGGAGACTAAAAAGAGTCATTAAGAGAAAGAGTAATGCTACAAAATACAAGAGGTTATGATGAGCAGTCTTCTTTTCTGTGTGATCTGTTTATGCGTGTCCATATTTATGATACCTACTGTGTGTTCCCAGTAGCAAGCTTCTACCACTACCAGTGGCTTTCAGCAACTGAGCGGGAACAGTCACGTTTTGCATGACCAAGTACTATTGTGTCCTGTTTGGCCCCAGTGACTTTTAACCCTGCTACTTTCCACAGAAATTGTTCAAGACCACTTGGACCGAACTTAGCCTTGGAGAAAAGCTCCACATTCTTGTGTTCACAAAGACGAGTGTTGAGAAATTTGGAAATCCGCCATATTTGTCTCATGGCTGCCTCTGATGATCTGCCTCTCGACACCATTCCTCCCTACAGGTTAAAATAACCTCACTTACTATTGGTAACCTTCTAAAGTGGGAAGTATTGATATATCCTTGGTTAACACTATCATGACTACAGCAAAATCACTCTCCTTTAATAGTACATGTATCAGAAAGAGCCATGCACTATCGTATCTAAAGACATTGGGATATCATCTGAATCTCCTGGAGAAAAAACCTACCCATAATAATGCGAGCCTTTGTTAAATATGAACATTGGACTACTGAAGCCTAAAGTTATGGGGAAGTAAACTTCCTGCCCAATTATGCAACAATAAACGGCGCGTATTATGTAAATGTACTTAAGGAACATTTCTCCTATTGCACAAGATTCAAAACCCCACAAAATTTCTGTAGGTTAAGAAATGGCTGCAAGAGAAGATGAATAGTATGCAGCTTTGTATTTAAGAAATTGATTTAACTTGCATAAACTTTGAGTCTATACCTAACCACGTGACATGGTAATCAAGTCACAATACTCTGGCTCAAACAAATCACCAAAAACTCACACACGAGATTTTGTCACACGCTTCATTTTGTCCTGGGTCATTTGTCTATAATATGTATATAATATATATATATATATATATATATATATATATATATATATATATATATATATATATATATATATATATATATATTTGGAATAAGTCCAACTTGGTATACGTCCTGTTTGGACACGAACATTTTTGCTTGGTATACGACCTATGTTTGGAGGGGCACAGGGAAGAGCTGACCACTGAGGAGCTGCAGGAACTTGAGGAGGAGGAGTACAAGACTAAGATGGATGCACTCTCTTCAGGCTCGGAAGAGGAGTTAGAGGAAGCCCCTACTTCATTAATCAAGGAAATCTTTGCCAAATGGATGGACGTCAAAAACTTTGCAGAGAAGTAACACCCTAACAAGCCGTAATAGCATTGTCTGGAATGACCAGACAATGTCACATTTCCGAAACATCCTGAGGACAAGGCAGAAGCAAAGTTCTTTGGACAGATTTTTAGCAAAAGTCAAACCTGGTGAGCTTCAACCAGGTCCAAATAGGGAAAAGAGACAGAAAAAAGAAGAGGACTCTCCTTCCAAACCACATTTCCTCCTCCTACCTTCTCAGCACTATCCTAGTAGGCACTCGACTCTTCAGCAAAGTAAAGTGAGGTTAAATTTCCATTTATTTCATCTAATTCTTTTGTATTTATGTATTTTAGTATTAATCAGTGTTTAAATTATTTTATACAACCCCATCAATGCCAATAACAATAGGATTTTTTTTTCATGGGATCGGATTAATCGTTTTCCCCATATTTCTTATGGGAAAATTCGTTTGGTATACATGTACGTCCTGTTTGGTATAAGTCCAAGGTCCTGGAACGGAATAAGGACGTATACCAAGGTACCACTGTATATATATATAAGCATACTCCTTCGCACCAATCACCGTATTTTGCTTTACACTAATCCCCTTGCTTTTCTTGGTAACTTTTAAAGATCATTTTACACACCCTCCCAAACTCTGCCACCATGCGAAACTTCACTCCCAAAAACCGTCATTAGTAATACGCTAGAACTATGGCATCTTCCACTTTTACATCACATCAATCATCTTCTAATACTACACCTCCAACACTTGCATTCATTTTATTTCCACTTCTAAATGCAGATTAACAAATCTATAAATGTAATCAAATACTGCTTACTCTTATGCAAGTATTGCTCACCTACATATTATGAAAGAAACACAATCTACATATCACACTTTTTTTCTAAAACCACCAATTCTACTTCATCTAGACATAACTGAATGAACAATTCTGCCATAAACTGTACTTTACACAAATAACTTATTCCCTTTAATTTTTGTACATTTTAACATGTCAACTTTCCCTCAAAGGAAAAAGAGACAGCAAATGCACCAACCCTTATGTATGGAAAAAGTCCTGGTGATGTAATCTAGGTAATTAGGGAAGTGTCGCTGGGAATGGTCTGCAACGCCATCTGCATTGTTTACTTTGTAAGCTGAGCGTCAATTAAAGACTAGCTTCACTACTGTTCTGATGAGGCATATTGGGCTCTGTTGCGTACCCTGACCGGGATCAAAGGAGAGGTGGTTGGCTGACCACTGAGGTGCTGCTAATCGGTTGTTACCGGCGGCAGTACCCAGTGTGACGTCATCACACTCAATGTTGGGGCTGTTGAACTGGCCTCTATCAGAGTTCACCACGACTTCACTGAGTACTGACTACACCAGCTGGACTTAGTTTCTGACTGACTTCCTGGACTTAGTTCCTCGCAGGCTACGTTACTCTGCTGAAGTTCCTCGCTGGCTTCTGTTACTTGCAGACCTAATGACCCGTGGGTTTCTCTCTACTCAGTCTACTGAAGTTAGTTCCTCTAGCTTCTCTTATGGAATACTCAGTCTGCTGACCTCATCACTGGCTGTTACCTGCGGACCTTACTCAGTTTGCTGATCAGTGTGGGTATCTTTTACCCAGTCTGCTGACTTCAGTTCCTCGCAGACTTGCTGGCCATTGGTCACTACCGCATACTGAGTCATGATTGACGGAAGTGTCGTGGAACGTAAGGAGTGTATCCCGTTACTTTGTGATATTGTGTAATGTGACGTATGTGCCTGATTCTTTTACCCAGCCTGCTGACTTCAGTTGCTCGCATGTTTATGTTGGCCTCATTGGTCACTCAGTTTGCTGATCAGTGTGGTTGTAACACGGGGAGGATCATGACAATTTACTGTGTATTTGGTCTTGTGTAATGTGACAGAGGTGTGGCGTACGTGTTTGATATGTAATGGGACAGTGTCGGGTGACGCTGAAAGAAGTTAAGACTGCAGAAGTGTGTGGAACTTAAGCGTGTCGTGAACCTGGAGTGTTAGCGTCAAGTGACGCGGTGAACAGGAAATATTGAGACGTAGTGTGATGACATGGAATGTCATGAGACAAGGAATGTCATGGGACACGATGATGGCGTGTCATGACACTGGGTTTGGTTGTGTCTTGTTGACACGGAGATTGCAGTGACATTGGACACTATGGGGTCATGACTGTTACTTTGAAACTTTTTAAATTTGATGCGTAGTCGTGTGACTTAAAGAATTATGACCTGAAATAATGTGTTTCTTTAAATTATGTACCCAAGAGATAGGGTCAGGAAAAGTACTGTGATAATTATGTACCAAAGAAAACTCTTATTTTATAATAATTTACTAGTAAAGCTTTAAAATATAATGTTTTATACTCCCGAATATATTCTTATTACAGTTCTGGTGATGGGCTAGTAAAAATTATACATCTTAACTAACAGGCCGAATTTGGTCTTTGCCCCTAGAAAACTTAATCACCAAAAGTGTAATATTGTAATAGGTTCTTAACTGGTGATGGTAATGTCCATACGTACGGGTGACAATATTCTGCTGAAGTTGTCGCCCTTAACCACAGTTACCTCCTGTACGTATTTCTTTTTTTTCTTGTATTCCTCATGCCTGTCACATTTGCCTGATCAGCTTTTACAGTGCCTGAGTGGAAAGGTCTGAGTAATTCAGACACTAAAGGAATCACCTCTCCTCTACAACTCGCTGACACCCAGCAGCCCCTTCTGCTGTTATCCGAGATCATAATACTCAAGCGTGGAGGCAAGTTACATTGTCCCACGTGCCCACTGAGTTGTCCCACCTATACAGCTCATTTCCAACCTCGGCACCTACCTCAGCCAACAGCATCAACTGGCATTACCACCTGTCATAATCAGACCGAGATTACACTGCGTCCCGGAGACTTTTTCCACTGTCTCCAAGGCTACCTGGAAAACCACCGCCAGACTACAACACCCCTATAATTATTCAGATATATTTGGCCTTAAGAATAAATACCATCCTAATTATTAATATAAATAAAATAAAAATGACTTAAGTTTGGTTTTCAATATCTTATAATTCGTAATGGGGGATTTCTGCCATGTCCCTGACACCTTACAAAACTAAAAATCTACCCATTTATAGCATTTCTGATTACTCTCGTCACTGACTTCCATTTGAACAAAATCGATTCCTCCCTGCCCCGTGCATGACGTTTTGTCCACATTTAATAAGTTTAAATAACTCTAAACTGACAAAATTTGCTCCTCAGGCTTTCTCACCTTACTGATACTTTTCAAAAACTTTCTTATTCTCAGCAAAAATTCATAAATACTTCACCCATTCTCTCCTTTCCTCTTCTATAGCACCCTCTTCCTCCACTTAAACCTCTCTCTCCAAGCACTGTATAATTTACTTTTAACCACAATCCTCTTTTCTCTCACCCTCCTATAACCACAATCCTCCCTTCTCTCACCCTCCTATAACCACAATCCTCCCTTCTCTCACCCTCCTATAACCACAATCCTCCCGTCTCTCACCCTCCTATAACCACAATCCTCCCTTCTCTCACCCTCCTATAACCACAATCCTCCCTTCTCTCACCCTCCTATAACCACAATCCTCCCTTCTCTCACCCTCCTATAACCACAATCCTCCCTTGTACTCACTAACGCAGTATTTTATACATACAAACCATACAGCCAACCTTCTAAAAAAAATTCTCATACCTTTCACAAACTGGCACTTGTCTTACATCAACATTCACTTCTCTAATACCACTTATGCTGCACCTTCCACTTAAGTTACTGCAGATAAACATGGTCATGTCATAAAACTGCTGCATTTTTTTACCTAAAAAAATATTTTTTTAATTTTCACCATGTTACTTTTAATTGATTTATAAATGACTAAACTTTGCATAGGAAAAATTTTTTTATATTAAGTAATGTATATTTAAGAGAGGATAAAGTATACGAGATGTGATATATTGCGTAATGACAATAGTTTGTTGGATTATGTATAGGTGGACTTCTGGTTGAGCATATATGTAAGATTTTTTTTTTTTTAGTAGAAGCTACAATGAGTAAAACGCGGATGAGTTACGAAGAACGGCATCAGTAAGAGATGTGAGAGTTTAGAAACTTGGTTAGATATATGAGCAACTATTGGTAGAAAGATGAGCTAGTGAGAGTATAGTTAATGAAAGGGTTGAAGAGGTATGAGGTAGATTTAAGAGTGCAGTGTTCAGCACAAGTTTTGGATAGAAGAGGATGGGTGTGGGAGGGAAGAATGATGAGGTAAATAGTGAGAAGAATGAAAAATGACACGAGGGGAATGTGGAGACAAAAAGAGGTTAAGAGTGGGGTAAGGGAATTTAAAAAGAGTAAATGAGGGAGTGGGTCAAGTGCTGTCAACAAATTTTGCTAAGAATAAGAAAAGTTTTAGTGAAATTAATAAGATGAGAGTCTAGGGAACGAATGGATTTGACAGTTAAAAAACAGAAGAGGAGAGTTATTAGATGGAAAGTTGGAAGTTTTGGGCAGGAGGGAATATTTTGAGGAACTGTTAAATGCTGGAGGGAATATTCTTAGGAACTTTAATGTTGATGAAGAGAGGGAAGCTGTGATTTCATGCATTGGCCAGGAAAGTATAACATTCTTTAGGAGTGAGAAGAATCAATGTAGTAGATATTGCATGTCTTGAAATATTTGGGGTTTCGAGAAGCATCCTGGACACATTTGACTTTTTAGGATTTCTCAGCAGTATATATTTTACAGACCTTGCATTCTTCCTAAGGTTTTCCATGCACTGGTGTAGTTTTCAGAGTGCTTAATAGTTTATCTCTGACAGTTTTGTTTGCTTTTGTTTCAATTCACTGGTTGTAGAAGCTAAATTTACCAAGCATCCTTTATCATTCTATTTCTGGAGTTTTCTACCCCTTCCTTTATACTTTCCTGTACTATCATGATGTAATCAGAGTAGTATATGGTTACTGTGATGTTTCTGATTGGTTCTTCATTGTTTGTGAAGATCGGTTATTCTCATTTCTATCGAGTTGTGTAATGTTGGTTCACAGCAAACTTTCTGCACAGCCCCAGTAGCTCTTTGGTATAAGGTGTTAGCTAACAAGCGTCCAGGGAATATTTCTAGCGCAACACTGATTTCTTATCTCCCATTTCAAATTTGGAAGATTGAAATCGCCAGAGAGGATATTTGGCGTTGCTGACAGTGGTTTATATACAGGAATAATCACTAAGATTGTTTATTTTAACAGTTCCATCATCAAAAAGCGTCTTTCACATAGAGACCTAATCCTCAGTTACCTGTGAACTGTAAAATCTACAAACGTTGTAATTCTTCACCCAAATCTGCCCATCTAATACATCCCTTGTATGTGTTTCTGAAAATGATCTTAGCAATGAATTTGCTTGTGAGGAGCCCACTTATATAGTTAACTTTGCTATCTTTGTTTTTAATCCCTGAATGTTAGTGTGTTGGGGGAATTTTATAATTTTATATAGATTTTTTTAATACATCTAGTGTTGTGCCATCTTGTAACATACCTCTCATTGTAAAAATTCCTAGCCTTTCCAGTACTGTCATTAGAGTTACTGAATCCCTATGTAATATACTTGTGTAGTATATCGTAAGTAGTATCAGCTATGTTATATAGTATATGATCCCTGCTCAGCTAGGCCCAGCGGCTAGCTGTGACGTCATGGCCCCGGGCATGAGCTCTGGTCCCCAGGCATCTCTCTGGGCTATCTTTCCCTCACACACTCTGTCAATATATAGTTACCAACCGCCTAGTGTGTTTCACTACGACCGTCCATATCTCCAGAATACCCACACAACAGTACTTATACTGTGGGCACATCCATACTCTTAGCACAATCAAACGAGCCTTTTGAATGTCCAAACCCCTACCACTCAAAACCTTCCTTACCCCCTCCAACCCTTCCTGGGATGTCCCCTACCCCTCCCGATTTATGTGCCCTTCTAGTCATCCTATTATTCTTCATCCATCCTGCTGGCCTATATATACTACCTCCTTCTCACGAAATTGTTAATGTGACTTTGTAAATGGTCCAAGTCGGAGCGAAACGTCGTCGTAAGCTCCTCTCTCTTATGTGCGGGGTATCTGTGTATTGTTCCAGTCACGGTACTGTGCCTTTCTTTGTTATTCTCCAACATCTTTAAATGTCCAAACCACATCAAGAAACCCTCCTCTGCCCTCTTAATCTGAAGCTTCAAATTCACTGCACAATATTCACACCACACATTGCCCTCACACAAGATACTTCCACTGCCTCCAGCCACCTCCTAGCCGTAATGTTTAAAACCTTGCTTCGTGCCCATATGACAGTCAGGGCACCACAATACTCAGGGTCCAGGCGAGTGGCCTGGACCCTGATGTGGCTTGATGTTGAGAAGCGGATGGCCCTCCACCATGCACATACATATCATAAAAATTGTGTAGACAATGTAATTACAGATGAGATGTAAATAATCCCATTCACATTGTTAAATAAATTGGCTTACTATTTTAATTCTTATTTGTGAAATAAATATGCTTGTTTATGTTGGATTAGTTGTTGCTTTGAATTAGCAGTAAACCTAATACCAATAAAGAGGTGAGTGTGTGTGTGTGTGTGTGTGTGTCGGGGAACAAGGGATGTGGCCTGAGTACCAAGGGGGCGGCAGTCCGAAAAATTTGGGAACCAATGCTCTAAGCTAACCACTCCCCTGAATATGCCAGGTGCTAAGGAATATGTACACATACACACAATGTGTGTATAAATATACATATACATACCTTCGCCCGATTGAAAATTACTGTGTATCTGTGTGTCGGGTGTGTGTGTGTGTGTGGCGGGTGTGTGTGTGTGTGTGGCGGGTGTGTGTGTGGCGGGTGTGTGTGTGTGTGTCGGGTGTGTGTGTGTGTGGTGTGTGTGTGTCGGGTGTGTGTGTCGGGTGTGTGTGTCGGGTGGGTGTGTCGGGTGGGTGTGTCGGGTGGGTGGGTGTGTGTCGGGTGTGTGTGTCAGGTGGGTGTGTGGGGTGGGTGTGTGTGTGTGTGGGGTGGGTGTGTGTGTGGGTGTGTGTGTGTGGGGTGGGTGTGTGTGTGGAGTGGGTGTGTGTGTAAATGGGGTGGGTGTGTGTGTGTGGGGTGGGTGTGTGTGTGTGTGGGGTGGGTGTGTATGTGTGGGGTGTGTGTGTGTGCAATAGTTTCACGAAAATCATTCTGAACCTAACAAAAAATATATTTCATTGTGTTTGTTTATTATTAAATTATTGTAAAAGTGTCTAAAATATATTTAGCTGGGTTTGGCTAAATTAAATTGCGATTGTTATAATAAGGTTAGGTAAGTTTTCAAAGTTTCTCTTGGTACAAAATTATAAATTTTTACATTAACATAAATGAAGAACATATACATATCTTTAAATGTATAAGAGAAATTTTTAGAAAGGACTTAATTTTAAATGAGTCATTGCTAATTGACCAGTTTTACATATTAGGCACGAGAGAGAGAGAGACACACATTATATATATATATATATATATATATATATATATATATATATATATATATATATATATATATATATATATATATATATATAATATAAAGCTACACTTTTAAGTCAGACTAGGAGGCATTGGTGTCCGAAAGTCATCTAAGATTGCTCTACCTGCTTTCCTGCATTGCATCCAGAGGGCTTGTAGCAGCAATTCTCCCTGAACATCTTAGGGACACGATTGGAATCCATGACCAAAAGTTCGTTGATGGAGCCAGGATCTAGGATAATCTAACAACTACAACTACAAACAGTCGCACTGGGATGGCCCAATAGTAGAGAAGATAGCCTCAGCAATGCTTCAGAGCCCGCCTCCTTGCAGTGAGAGCTCCTCATGCAGGGGACTTTCTTTTGGCTGTTCCCAACTCCAGCCTTGGCACACGCCTCGACCCACAGACCATCCGCATTGGTGTTGCCCTTCGACTTGCCGCCCCTATTCTCGCCGAACACAGGTGTATTTGTGGCAGTGAAGCAGCAGACCGATTCGGGTACCATGGTCTTGTGTGTCATAAATCCGAGGGAAAGATTGCAAGACATGAAGATGTTAATAACATTATCAAGAGGAGCCTCAACAGCTGGATGCCCAGCAGTAAGGGAACTACCCCAACTATGCAGATCTGATGGCAGCCAAAAGCGTCCAGATGGTATCACCCTTCAAGCCTGGACAGACGGCAAGCAGATGGTGTGGGACTACACATGTGCATCTACCTTGGCTGATACCTATCTCCAATACACCAGGGAGGAAGGAGGGGCAGGTGCCACCTTCAGGGAGTCCCAGAAGTCAAGAAAATATGGAGAATTTGCCCATTATTATATGTTTGTTCCCATAGGCTCAGAGACCCTTGGCTCATGGGGAAAGAGTGCATCTAAGTTCCTCAAGGAGCTGGGCAAAAGACTCTGTTCCAGCGACTCAGCACTGCTGTTCAGAAGGGTAATGCATGCTGTATTCTGGGCACGCGCCCCAGCTCGGAAGAGCTGGACGAGATTTTCGCATTATAATCAGTGACAAACATGTAACAATATGTACTAGACATGTATCTCTCACACATCGTGTACTGTATATTTTTTTTTTCAACAAGTCAGCCGTCTCCCACCGAGGCAGGGTGACCCAAAAAGAAAGAAAATCCCCAAAAAGAAAATACTTTCATCATCATTCAACACTTTCACCACATACATAATCACTGTCTTTGCAGAGGAGCTCAGATACGACAGCTGAGAATTGTCCCTCCCAGCTGTCACTATCCCAGACCCCTCCTTTAAAGTGCAGGCATTGTACTTGCCATTTCCAGGACTCAAGTCCAACTAAATCAATTAACTGGTTTCCCTGAATCCCTTCACAAAATGCTACCCTGCTCACACTCCAACAGATCGTCATGTCCCAAAAATCATTCGTCTCCATTCACTCCTATCTAACACTTTACCTTTGATATACCTTTGAAGAGTTTCGAGAGTATCTACTCTGAGCCCGGCCATGGGCCAGGCTCGTCTGGTGCTTGCCTGGTCAACCAGGCTGTTGCTGCTGGAGGCCCGCTGCCCCACATATCCATCACAGCCTGGTTGATCTGGCACCCGATGAAGATACTTGTCCAGTTTCCTCTTGAAGGCCTCTACACTGGTTCCAGCGATGTTTCCGATATCTTCTGGTAAGATGTTGAATAGTCTGGGACCCCGGATGTTAATACAGTGCCTCTGTATTGTCCCCACCACACCCCTGCTCCTCACTGGGTTTATTTTACACTTTCTCCCATATCTCTCACTCCAGTATGTTGTTATGGCAGGGTGCAGATTTGGGACCAGGCCCTCAAGTACTTTCCAAGTATATATTATCATGTATCTCTCTCTCCTCCGCTCCAATGAGTACATGTTCAAGACTTGAAGGCGTTCCCAATAATTTAGATGTTTCAATGGCTCAATGTAAGCCATAAACGATCTCTGAATTTGTTCCAGCTCTGATATTTCTCCTACCCTGAACGGGGCCGTCAGCACAGAGCAGTATTCTAAGTGAGGGAGCACTACCGATTTGAAGAGTGTCACTATCGGCACACATGCTTGCTGGAAGTCCAAGCCCCTCACCCACAATACCTCCTTTACCCCTTCCCTCCAACCTTTTCTAGGACGACCCCTACCCCGCCTTCCTTTCCCTACAGATTTATACACTCTCCAAGTCATTCTACTTTGATCCATTCTCTCTGAATGACCAAACCACCTCAACAACCCCTCTTCAGCCCTCTTGACAAATACTTTTAGTAACTCCACACCTTCTCCTAATTTCCACATTCCGAATTTTCTGCATAATATTTACACCACACATTGCCCTTAGACAGGACATCTCCACTGCTTCCAGGCTCCTCCTCGCTGCAGCATTTGCAACCCATGCTTCACACCCATATAAGATTGTTGGTACCACTATACTTTCGTACATTCCCTTCTTTGCCTCCATGGATAACGTTTTTTGTCTCCACAGATACCTCAACGCACCACTCACCTTTTTTCCTTCATCAATTCTATGGTTAACCTCATCCTTCATAAACCCATCCGCTGACACATCAACTCCCAAATATCTAAAAAACATTTACTTCTTCCATAATCCCTCTCTCCAATGTGATATCTAATTTTTCTTTATTTAAATCGTTTGGTACCCTCATCACCTTACTCTTATCTATGTTCACTTTTAACTTTCTACCTTTACACACTCTCCCAAACTCGTCCACTAACCTTTGCAACTTTTCTTTAGAATCTCCCATAAGCACAGTATCAGCAGCAAAAAGTAACTGTGTCAACTCCCATTTTGCATTTAATTCTCCATAATTTAATCCCACCCCTCTCCCCAACACCCTAGCATTTACTTCTTTTACAACCCCATCTATAAATATATTAAACAACCATGGTGACATTACACATCCCTGTCGAAGACCTACTTTTACCGGGAAGTAATCTCCCTCTCTCCTACACACCCTAACCTGAGCCTCACTATCCTCATAAAAACTCTTTACAGCCTTCAGTAACTTACTACCTATTCCATACACTTGCAACATTTGCCACATTGCTCCCCTATCCACTATCATATGCCTTTTCTAAATCCATAAATTCAATAAAAACTTCTCTACCTTTATCTAAATACTGTTCACATATATGTTTCACTGTAAACACTTGATCTACACATCCCCTACCCACTCTAAAGCCTCCTTGCTCATCTGCAATCCTACTCTCTGTCTTACCTCTAATTCTTTCAATAATAACCCTGCCATACACTTTACATGGTATACTCAGTAAACTTATTCCCCTATAATTTTTACACTCTTTTATCCCCCTTCCCTTTATATAAAGGAACTATACATGCTCTCTGCCAATCCCTAGGTACCTTCCCCTCTTTCATACATTTATTAAACAAAAATACCAACCACTCCAGCACTATATCCCCCCCTGCTTTTAACATTTCTGTCATGATTCCGTCAATTCCAGCTGATTTACCCCCTTTCATTCTATGTAATGCCTCACGCACCTCTCCCACACTCACATCCTGCTCTTCTTCACTCCTAAACGATGTTGTACCTCCCTGGCCAGTACATGAAATTACCACCTCCCTTTTTTCATGGACATTTAAAAGTTCCTCAAAATATTCCCGCCATCTACCCAACACCTCCAGCTCCCCATCTACTAACTCCCCTGCTCTGTTTTTAACTGACAAATCCATTCGTTCCCTAGGCTTTCTTACCTTGTTTATCTCACTCCAAAAAAATTTCTTGTTTTCAGCAAAATTTCTGGACAGAGCCTCTCCCATTCTTTCATCCACTCTTATTTTGCACTCTCTCACCACTCTCTTCACCTTTCTTTTACTCTCCATATACTCTGCTCTTCTATTAACACTTTCTGTTTTGTAAAAACCTCTCATAAGCTACCTTTTTCTCTTTTATCACACCCTTTACTTCTTCATTCCACCACTCACTCCTCTTTCCTCCTGCACCCACCCTCCTATAGCCACAAACTTCTGCCCCACATTATAATACTGCATTTTTAAAACTATCCCAACTCTCTTCAACCCCCCCCCCACTACTCATACTTGCACTAGCCCACCTTTCTGCCAATAGTTGCTTATATCTCACCCTAATTTCCTCCTCCCTTAGTTTATACACTTTTACCTCTCTCTTACTTGATGTTGCCATTTTCTTTTTGTCCCATCTACCTTTTACTCTAACTGTAGCTACAACCAAATAATGATCCTGTATCCGTTGCCCCTCTATAAACATGTACATCCTGAAGCCTACCCATCAACCTTTTATCCACCAATACATAATCCAACAAACTACTTTCCTTACGTGCTATATCATACCTTGTATATTTATTTATCCTCTTTTTCATAAAATATGTATTACTTATTACCAAACCTCTTTCTACACATAGCTCAATTAATGGTTCCCCATTTACATTTACCCCTGGCACCCCAAATTTACCTACTACTCCCTCCACAACATTTTTACCCACTTTAGCATTAAGATCACCAACCACAATTACTCTCACTTGGTTCAAAACTCCCCACACACTCACTCAACATTTCCCAAAATCTCTCTCTCTCCTCTACACTTCTCTCTTCTCCAGGTGCATAAACACTTACTATAACCCACTTTTCACATCCAACCATTTATTTTACTCCACATAATCCTTGAATGTATACATTTATATTCCTTCTTTACCTGCCATAACTGATTATTCAACATTATTGCCACTCCTTCTTTAGCTCTAACTCTATTTGAAACCCCTGACCTAATCCCATTTATTTCTCCCCACTGAAACTCTCCTACCCCCTTCAGCTTTGTCTCACTTAAAGCCAGGACATCCAGCTTCTTTTCATTCATAACATCTACAATTTTCTTATCATTCGCACAACATCCACGCACATTCAAACATCCCACTTTGACGGTTTTCTTTTTTTTCTTTTTAGTAAATCTATACAGGAAAAGGGGTTACTAGCCCATTGTTCCCTGCATTTTAGTTGACTTTTACAACACGCATGGCTTACGGAGGAAAGATTCTTATTCCACTTCCCCATGTACCATATTATGTAATAAAATTTACCTATTGGTAAAAAAAAAAAGATGGGGTGGTAGGGGAAGTGGAATAGTCAAATGGCATCAGGAAGAATTCCAAATTTTCTTCCTTGAAGCCTTTTTATCAACTTCTCCGAGGCTATGGGTCCCACAATTTGTACCAGAGGTGGACCCCATTATATAATATATATGTGTGTGTGTGTGTGTGTGTGTGTGTGTGTGTATGTGTATGTGTGTGCATTTCTGAAAGAGAGTGGTTAAGTGTTCTAAACTGGCCTGGAAACTCTCTTGACCTCAACCCAACTGAGAATCTATGGACAATAACCAAACGCAGAATCGCAAATCAGGACTGTTTAACTGTGGAGAAGCTAAATGCAACTGTTATTAGGACTTGGTACCACAACGAAGAAAATGCCAAAAATGTGTTCAACATTGGTCGATTCTATGCCAATACGTGTAGCATAAAAGCAGAGGGAAGTCACATTTCTTATTAAATCAATTATGTCATATCATTGCCATGTATTTTTCAAAACAAACATTAATTTTCCAAATGTCTTATTTCAAATAATTCTTGATTGTTGTGAAGAAAAAACGGCTGCGTTGGGCACCTGATCATAAGGGATGGACGATAGATGAAGGGAGGAAAGTTATATTTTCAGAAGTACATGGGTACAGATCATTGCTAGCGAGACAGAGCAAAGGCAAACCTTTTAGAAATGGACACATTCAACAAGCGCCAAAATAAACACATAAGATGTTTTGAGGTAGTTTTACTGCTAAAGGCCCTGGACGGCTTGTTATTGTTGAGGGAACCATGAACAGTGACAAATACAAGGCAATCTTGGCAATTCATTTACTTCCCGTTGAGGACAGAGACTTTCCATGGAGAAGGCACTTTCCAGCAGGGTCTTGCTTCATGCCACACTTTGAAGAATGTTCGATTTTTTCTGGAAGAGAGTGGGCTAAGCATTCTAAACTGGACTGGAAACGCAAGATCACAAAACAGGACTGTAACTGTAGAGAAGCCAATTGCGGCAACTATTTGGACCTGGTACCACAACGAAGAAAATGCCAAAATATGTTCAACATTGGTCGACTCTATGCAATGTTTATAAAAGTAAAGGGAAGACACATCTCTTATTAAATCAATTATCTGTCATATCATTGCTGTGTATTTTTCAAATAAACTAATTTTCCAAATAAATGTCTTATTTCATCACTGTCCCAATTTGTACACTACTCTCTGTGTGTTAGTTACCATATTGTCCTAGGCACATGTCGATCAGACACTAAGCCTGTTGTATGTGTACTCACCTAGTTGTGGTTGCAGGGGTCGATTCATAGCTCCTGGCCCCGCCTCTTCACTGGCCGCTACTGGGTCACTCTCCCTGCGCCATGAGCTTTATCATACATCTTCTTGAAGCTATGAATGGATCCTGCCTCCACTACATCACCTCCCAAGTTATTCCACTTCCTGACCACTCTGACTGAAGAAATACTTCCTAACATCCCTGTGATTCATCTGAGTCTTCAACTTCC
This sequence comes from Cherax destructor, assembly GCA_009830355.1. Lineage (NCBI taxonomy): Eukaryota > Metazoa > Arthropoda > Malacostraca > Decapoda > Parastacidae > Cherax > Cherax destructor. Next base: position 57,035 of record WNWK01005463.1, read on the forward strand.
AACTGTGCCCCCTTGTTGCTGTGTCCCATCTCTGGAACATTCTCTCTGTCCACTTTGTCAATTCCTCTCAGTATTTTATATGTCGTTATTATGTCCCCCAAATCTCTCCTGTCCTCCAGTGTCGTCAGGTCGATTTGTCTTTACCTATCATCGTAGGACATACACCCCCTTAGCTCCGGGACTAGTCTTGTTGCAAACATTTGCACTTTATCTAGTTTCCTTACGTGCTTGGCTAGGTGTGGGTTCCAAACTGGTGCTGCATACTCCAATATGGGCTTAACATACACAGTGTACACGGTCCTGAACGATTCCTTATTAAGATGTCGGAATGCTGTTCTTAGGTTTGCTAGGCACCAGTATGGTGCAGCAATTATTTAGTTGATGTGCGCCTCAGGAGATGTGCCCGGTGTTATACTCACCCCCGCGCGCGCGTACTCGCCTAGTTGTTGCAGGGGTCGAGACATAGCTCCTGGCCCCGCCGTTACTGGGTCACTCCCTGCGCCATGAGCTTTATCATACCTCTTCTTAAAGCTATGTATGGAATGTGTGTGTGTGTACGTATTCATCTATTTGTTTGTGGTTGTACGAGTCAAGACAGCTCCTGGCCCCGCCTCTTCACTGACCGCTACTAGGTCCTCTCTCTCCCTGCTCCATGAGCTTTATCATACCTCATCTTAAATCTATGTATGGTTTCTGCCTCCACTACTTCACTTGCTAGACTATTCCACTTCCTGACAACTCTATGACTAAAGAAATACTTCCTAACATCCTTTTGACTCATCTGAGTCTTCAACTTCCAATTGCGACCCGTTGTTTGTGTCCCATCTCTGGAACATCCTGTCTCTGTCCACCTTATCTATTCCTCGCATTATTTTGTATGTCGTTATCATGTCTCCCCTAACCCTCCTATCCTCCAGTGTCGTCATGCCTATTTCCCTTAACTTTTCTTCGTAGAACATTCACCTTAGCTCTGGAACTAGCCTTGTTATAAACCTTTGCACTTTCTCTAATTTCTTGACATGTTTGATCAAGTGTGGGTTCCAAACTGGTGCTGCATACTCCAGTATGGGCCTGACGTACACGGTGTACAGTCTTGAACGATTCCTTACTGAGGCATCGGAACGCTATTCTCAGGTTTGCCAGGCGCCCATATGCTGCAGCAGTTATCTGGTTGATGTGTGCTTTCGGAGACGTGCTCGGTGTTATACTCACCCCAAGATCTTTCTCCTTGAGTGAGGTTTGCAGTCTTTGGCCACCTAGCCTATATTCTGTGTGCGGTCTTCTTTGCCCTTCCCCGATCTTCATGACTTTGCATTTAGCGGGGTTAAATTCAAGGCGCCAGTTGCTGAACGACGCGTCCAGCATGTCCAGGTCTCTTTGTAGTCCTACCTGATCCTCATCTGATTTAATTATCATCATTAACTTCACATCATCTGCGAACAGGGACACTTCTGAGTCTATCCCTTCCATCATGTCATTCACATATACCAAGAATAGCATTTGTCCTAGGACTGACCCCTGTGGGACCCCGCTCGTCACAGGCGCCCACTGTGATACGTCATCCCGTACCATGATTCATTGTTGCCTCCCTGTCAGGTATTCTCTGATCCACTGCAGTACCCTTCCTGTTGTACGTGCCTGTTCCTCTAGCTTCTGCACTAATCTCTTGAGGAACTGTGTCGAAGGCCTTCTTGCAGTCCAAGAAAATACAATCAACCCACCCCTCTCTCTCTCGTGTCTTACTTATGTTACCTTGTCATAAAACTGTGTGTGTGTGTGTGTGTGTGTGTGTGTGTGTGTGTAATCACCTAGTTGTGGTTGCAGGGGTCGAATCATAGCTCCTGGTGTGTGTTTGTGTGCGTGCGCGCGCTACAGATGTATCGGATATCTGCATCCACATCCGCGGAACATTGCACAATTTCTTTAATATCAAATAACTAAATTTCTTCTTGTTAGTTACTGGATTTCAAAGGCACTTGTCGATCGTGTGCATGCGTGCCTGTGTGTGCCTACACTCACATACACTACCACGACAATCAACAGGTCAAGTGTCTATCGAATAATGCATTTGACAATTAGTAACTACTACTACTACTACTACTACTACTACACAAACGTCTGCACGCACACGCTAGCTGAATCTCTCACATCCTCTCTCACCCATTATATTAATGTTGGTAGAATTACCAAAGGTTTGACAAAGCTCCTGGAGAGCGAAACATTCTCACAATAAAATGTCGCATTAGCTGCACTTGTATCCTTTTACTCTCGCTCATTGCTGAGAGTCCTGTCTTGGTTAGATTTTTTAGCGCACTATTTACATCCTTTTTATTATTCCTGTTTTCCATCAATATACTTCAACCGTATCCTCCCTAATTCTGCACCTTTCTAGAGAGGACAGATTCACTGCCCTCAGTTTATTCTTTCTGGAATGATTGCTGATACATAGCATCAACTTTGTCATCCTTTTCTGTACGTTTTACAGCACATTTATATCCATTCCGTACGGTGACCAGACAGGTGCAGAATTATCTCAATAAGGCCTAACCAACGATATACAGAGCTGAAGAATCACCAGGACGCCTGTTATTTATTCTTTTTGACATGAAGCCAAGACTTCTAGTCGCTTTATTGCTTGCTTACGCACTGTTGTCTTGGTTGTAGATTACTGCTAACCAGAACTCCTAAATAATTTTGGTATACAAAATGATTGAGATCTATATTACTTGGTTTATAAACGCCGTGGTTATTCTAGAGAACCTTGCATTTGCCTATATTAAATTGCATCTGCTACTTCGCCGACCACTGCATCAGTCTATTAAGATCTTCCTGAAACAGCGTCCTCGTCAGAATACGACATTTTATTTTGGTGTCATCGGCAAACTTTGTTTGTCACTATTTATTCCGTCACCTATGTCATATATGTATTATCTATACTGTCAACCACGCCTCGATCCAGGAAAAACATTCTCCTATTCCCTGTGCCTCTACTTTCCTCAACAATCTCTGATATGGATCTTTATCAAAAGCCTTATTGAAGTTCATACACACTGTATCAATATCAGTGGCCACAGACTATTTTATATCCTACCAGAAGATAACAAACACTGCTGGAACAAGTGTAAAAGTCTTCAAGAGGAAACTGGACAAGTATCTTCACCAGGTGCCAGGCTGTGATGGGTGTGTCATCAGGCCACTAGCAGCAACAGCCTGGTTACTAAGTTACTGGTTACTCGACCCTCACAACTACAATTAGGCGAGTATAAACAGACACACACACATTCACCTTGAATAGTTCAGACATAGGGGATATCACACACGAAAGTACCCCTTGGCGCTAGTGATCATGATGTCTTGAGTTTTGAGTACCTTGTAAAGGTAACAGTGGAGAATGCAGCAGCACGAAAACAACGAGAGAAGACGAACTTCACAAAAAGGGGACTACATAGGAATGAGAAGTTTCCTGCATGAGGTGCAATGGAAAAGAGAACTAGAGGGAAAGACAGTAAATGAAATGATGGAACTAATGACCACTAAGTGCAGGGAGGCAGCGGAGAAGTTCATACCAAAGGGCTAACATAAAAAAATGGTAGGACCAGGGTGAGCACATGGTTTAACTGGAGGTGTAAAGAGGTCAAAGCCAAGTGTGCTAGAGCATGGAAAAGGTATAAAAGGCAAAGGACTCAAGAAAACAAGGAGTTGAGCAGAAGCATCAAAAGCCAAATCTGAACCAAAGTTGTTGTACAGTCACATTAGGAGAAAAACAACAGTCAAGGACCAGGTAATCAGGCTGAGGAAAGGAGGAGAGCTCACAAAGTGACCAGGAAGTATGTGATGAACTAAACACAAACCTTGGAGGTAGGGTGCACCAGCAGGTGATGGACATAATACACATAACCAAGGCAGAGGTGAAACTGCTAGTGTCACTGTAAGCCCAGTGATAGTTCGTGGATGTAACCATTACTGAGCATGCCCTGCTCATGTGACCAACGGTTACCATGTTCGAGGCCTCCCCTTTTGAATGCGAGGAGTGCCCGCTCCTAGGAGCGCCAGTTACCAGCCAGACTCAGTGTAGGACAGGCGTAGGCCTACGGCTCTGAGATTTCCACCCTATATATTTCGACCTCAATACACCAAATTACCATCCCAATCTCGTCTGTTCATTACCCAATCTACGAAAGAACCCCCACGCAACACTAGGTGAACTAGATACCTCAAAGGCGGTGGGCCCAGATAACATATCTCCATGGATACTGAGAGAGGGAGTAGAGTAACTGTGTGTGCCGCTAGCAGCAATCTTCAGTAAATCTATCGAAACTGGGCAATTGCCTGAAGCGTGGAAAACAGCAAATGTAATTCCAATTTTTAAGAAAGGAGAGACAGACAGACAGTGTTAAACTACAGACCAGTGTCACTGACTTGTATAGTATGTAAAGTCATGGAAAAGATCATCAGGAGAAGAGTGGTGGAACACATTGAAAAGATTGGGCTAATACATGACAATCAGCACAGCTTCAGAGATGGGAAATCCTGTGTCACAAATCTACTTGAGTTCTACGATAAGGTAACAGAAGTAAGACATGAGAGACAGGGATGGGTAGATTGCATCTTTTTGGACTGCAAGAAGGCTTTTGACACAGTACCACCCAAGAGACTGGTGCAAAAATTAGAGCAGCAGGCAGGAAAATTAGGGAAAGTACTGCAATGGATCAGGGAATACCTGACAGGAAGGAAACAACGTGTGTTGGTACGAGATGAAGTGCCAGAGTGGGCGTATGTGTCAGAGTGGGGTTCCACAAGGGTCAGTGCTAGGTCCAGTGCTGTTTCTTGTATACGTGAATGACATGATGGAAGGAATAGATTCAGAAGTGTCACTGTTCGCTGATGATGTGAAACTGATGAGGAGAATACAAGGGAACGAGGATCAGTTAAGATTACAAGGGGATCTAGACAGACTACAAGTCTTGTCCAACAAATGGCTCCTGGAGTTTAACCCCAGTAAGTGTAAGGTCATGAAGATTAGGGAAGGACACAGAAGACCGCAGACGGCAGACAGGTTAGGGAATCAAAGGCTGCAAACGTCACTTAAAGAAAAGAATCTTGGGGTAAGCATTATAACGAACATGTCTCCTGAAGCACACATCAATCAAATAACTGCTGCAGCAGATGGGCGCTTGGCAAACCTGAGATTAGTGTTTAGACATCTGAGTAAGGAATCATTCACGACATTGTACACCGTGTACGTCAGGCCTATATTAGAGTATGCAGCACCAGTATGGAACCCTCACCTACTCAAACACGTTACGAAATTGGAGAAAGTGCAAAAATTTGCAACACGATTAGTCCCGGAACTGAGAGGTATGTCTTAGGAGGAGAGGTTAAGGGAACTCAACCTGATGACACTAGAGGATAGGAGGGACAGGGGATACATGATAACATATAAAATACTGAAGAGGAATTGACAAGGTGGACAGGGCTGGAATGTTTCAGAGATGGGATACAGGAACAAGGGGCCACAATTGGAAGCTGAAAACCCAGATGAGTCATAGGAAGTATTTCTTTAGCCTTAAGAGTTGTCAGGAAGTGAAATAATCTGGAGTGAAGTAATTGAAGCAAGTTACATACATAACTTTAAGAAGAGGTAGGATAAAGCTCATGGAACAGGGAGAGTGAATTAATATCGACCAGTGAAAAGGCGGGGCCAGGAGCTATGAATCGACCCCTGCAACCTCATATAGGTGAGTACACACACACACACACACACACACACACACACCACCCACCGGGTTCGATTCCAGGCGGGACGGAAACATTTTGAAGTGTTTCCTTACACACACAGACACAAAAAGATCTTGGGGTGAGTATAACACCAGGCACATCTGAGGCGCACATCAACCAAATAACTGCTTCAGCATACGGGCGCCTAGCAAACCTAAGAACAGCATTTCGACATCTTAATAAAGAATCGTTCAGGACCCTGTACACTGTGTACGTTAGGCCCATACTGGAGTATGCAGCACCAGTTTGGAAACCACACCTAGCCAAGCACGTAAAGAAGCTAGAGAAAGTGCAAAGGTTTGCAACAAGACTAGTCCCGGAGCTAAGGGGTATGTCCTACGAGGAGAGGTTAAGGGAAATCGACCTGACGACACTGGAGGACAGGAGAGATATGGGGGACATGATAACAACATCCAGAGATGGGACACAGCAACAAGGGGAAACAGTTGGAAGATGAAGACTCAGATGAATCACAGGGATGTTAGGAAGTATTTCTTCATTCACAGAGTGGTCGGGAAGTGGAATAGTTTGGGAAGCGATGTAGTGGAGGCAGGTTCCATACATAGCTTTAAGAAGAGGTATGATAAAGTTCATGGCGCAGGGAGAGTGACCCAGTAGCGGCCAGTGAAGAGGCGGGGCCAGGAGCTATGAATCGACACACACTCAAGTGTGCACACCGGCTCCAACACACGCGCGCGCTAACACACACTGGATCAGCCAGAACTACAAAGGAATCTGGACAGGCTGCAAGCCTGGTCCAGCAACTGGCTCCTGGAGTTTAACCCCACCAAGTGCGATTTTAAGCCAATCCCACTGTTCAATTCTACCCAATTGCTAGCTATTGTGCTAGTATATTTTCCGTTCTATCGATTAAACACAAGAAACCGCTCATCTACCACACGTATCCTATAATATAAGCAACTAAAGCAACCTTTGTTTCTTTATTAATCATGTCGCCAGGCCTCTCTCATATTACACTTGCCCTCCATTTTGAATTCATAACACAAAAATAACCGAATATAATATAATCAAGAATGACTGCTTATCTTAACTGAAGGACACCCAGTAAACCCCCCCAAGACAGACCTGGGAGGGGGGCTCTCTACCCTTCCTCAGGAATATGTCTTCCATATTATCAAGTTTCCTCGACTCACGAAATCGTAATGACACGATTGCAAACAAACCACACCACGGGCGGGGATAGAACCCGCGGTCAGGGTCATAAAACTCCAGACCGATGTGTTGGCCACTGTGTCAGCTGGCTAGTTGGATGAATCTTATTGTAGCCAGCTAGCCCAGTGGCTAACGCGTCGGACTGAAGTTTTATGACTGACCGCGGGTTCTATCGCCATCCTTGGTGTTTTTTTTTTCGAGTTTGCTTTTCCCATCATGCACCGCATGGACAAGATTTTTCTTATACTGTGTGCATTCACCGCGCATACCCATTCTCTGTTGTCCCGACCAAAATTTACCGCTCACAGCTTATTTGACGGAGGTCAAAATGTGGATTATATGAGCGACGCTGGCGTCAGTGACGTACAACTAAATGTATATTAGAATGAGGTTATAGCATGTGTTCGTGCACCGGGGAAGAAGAGAAGAGGTAGACAAGATGGGTAGCAAACACCAACTACACTCTAACTTCACTCTTCTCCAGAACATCACTTCATCTGACATCATTTATTCCTAGGATGACTCGTGTCTGGAACATGTTCATGCATCATAATGACATCAATGAAATAAAGTCACTTGACCAAATGAAATCGCTGGCCCACAGATGGTTCCAAATTTATCCTGTTCCTTATTTGTATGTCTCATAAATATAAAAAGGCTTTCAAATGAGCTTTGTAGGTAAATAGAAAGATTTCAGAGGGAGAGGGGGAGAGAGAGAGGGAGGGAGAGGAGAGGGCGAAGGGAGAGGGAAAGAAGGCAGAGGGAGAAAGGAAAAAAGAGAGCAGAAAGGAGAGAAGAAAAAGAGGAGCAGGATGACTCGAGTACAGCATTATGTCAACGAGATAAAGTCAGATGATCAAATGAAAATGCTGGTCCACAGATGGCTCCAACTTCATCCTGTTCCATACTTGTATGTTTCATAACAATAACAATGCTTTCAAATGAGCTCATGTAGGTAACAGCTCTTAGCTTGTCAAAAAAGTTAGGAATCCTTAACTTGTAAAGTTAGGGATCCTAACCATGTCAAACCTTGTGTAAAAAAAGAGAGAGGAGAGAGAAGAGAGGAGAAAGGAGAGATGAGAGGAGCAAGAGGATAGGAGGACCGAGAGAAGAGGGAAGAGGATAGAGAAAATGAGAGAGGAAAGAGAAGAAAGAGAGAGAGGAGAGGAGAGAGAGAGGAGAGGAGAGAGAGAGGAGAGGAGAGAGAGAGGAGAGGAGAGAGAAGAGAGAGGGAAGAGAGGAGACGAGAGAGAGGAAAGAAAGATAAAGGAAAATAAAGAAAAATAAGAGTGAAAGCTTCAGAGATGGGGTACAAGGAGAATGTCATCAGTGGCTAAGAGAAGTGAAAGTTAATAAATTAAAGGAGATGGGGCAAGATATAAAGAAACTATTAGGGGGGGAATGGGGTATACAGTACAGGTAATGGGACCAAAGAGGCAATGGGGGTAGATCTAAGAATGTAGTGGAGCTGTGGCAAATTTTCATCCCAGATATGGAGGTAATGTTAAAGTTGTGAAAATGATAACAAACAGGCACAATACCGTGACTGGAACAATACACAAATAACCCGCACATAGCGTCACTTTGTAAATGGTACAAGTCGAACCGAAACGTCGTCGTAAGCTCCTCTCCATGTGCGAGTTATTTGTGTTGTGAAAATGATGTACTGCTGACATTACATCACTGGTTAATTATGCCGACCCTTTACTAGCTCTTCCCTCAGACTCCAAGCTTGGGCAAATCTGGGAGGATAAATGGAGGGAGGCTGGGAGGATAAATGAAGGTGGGTAGGGAGAATAAACGGAAGTGGGTAAGAGGATAAACGGTGGGGGTAGGTGGGATAAACGGAGGCGGGTAGGTGGGATAAACGGAGGCGGGTAGGTGGATAAACGGAGGCGGGTAGGTGGATAAACGGAGGCGGGTAAAGAAGATAAACGGAGGTGGGTAGGGAGGATAAATGGAGGTGGGTAGGGATGATAGACGGAGGTGGGTAGGGAGGATAGACGGAGGTGGGTAGGGAGGATAGACGGAGGTGGGTAGGGAGGATAGACGGAGGTGGGTAGGGAGGATAGACGGAGGTGGGTAGGGAGGATAGACGGAGGTGGGTAGGGAGAATAGACGGAGGTGGGTAGGGAGGATAAACTGAGGCTCCTATGATTTATATTTACCGCTGACTTCTCTGTTGTAAGCAAATTTAGGAATTGGCTTAATTTGTTTGGTATCTTATTTTCACCAGTAAGATATCTTAATCTTGACATAAAACGTAGGTTATTATACTGGCTATATCTATATTCCTCAATAAATGGACAATTCAGCACAGTATGCTCAAGAAAGTGACCATGGGGCTGGCCACATACTTTGCATTTGGTTTGATCATAACATGTGAGCGCGCCTGCGCGCCCACCTGCCAGAAGGACTCGTAACCAAGCCTAACCCTGGCTACTACGTCAGTTTGTACACAATGGAAGTTACTCCATAAACGTACTTATTTACAGTTATGATATCATAGGGGTTGTAGATCTACTCAGACTTCTAACTGCATTCAGTTTTATTATTTACTTCTCTATTATTATTCCTAATTGTAATAATGTTGGTAAAATTACCTACAATATATTAGCTAAAAGAACACAAGTGCAACTAATGCAACATTATATTGTGGCAACGTTTCACTCTCCAGGAGATCTATTAAGCTGTTACGGCTTGACAAAGTTCCTGGAGAGTGAAACGGTGCCACAATAAAATGTTACATTAGTTGCACTTGTGTCACTTTACCTAACATTATTCCTAATGCTACATTTTCTTCATGGTACTTGTTTGGGGCTAACGTATCAACTTTATCATGAAGGAATAATCGAATATGTGATGGAATCCATAACAATTGTTAATTCCCTTTTCCTGGATTTATTATTTATACATGGCTTCTCCAATGAGCATCTTGTTAAAGCATGATGCAAGTCCTTCGGTGATTATACAGAATCAGTAAAAATCACAAGAGCTCAGAGTCGTAAGTTAACTTTGGCGCCATTAAGAGGGTAGTCAGTATGCAGTGCAGACGACCAGTTGTCAATTCTTATGCCTAACTCAACAAAGTTCCTCTAGTTCTTAACTAGGGAGGAGGCAACAAGATCAAATGCAGCCCTGCAAGTATACTCCTGCTTAGATCCATCGGTATATAAAACCTGTGATAAATTATAAACAGTTGTGCAAGAACTTCATGAGCAACTGGTTTTGCAAGCGATGCCAGGGAAATGATAATAGGGAAACTTTGATTGTACTTTGTATAGGAAAAGGTTTCGTAATAGGTAATACATATTTTATGAAAAAAGAGGATAAGTATACGAGCTATGATACAGGGCACAATGACAATAGTTTGTTGGATTATGTATTGATAAATAAAAGATTGATGGGTAGACTTTTGGATGTGCATGTTTATATAGGGGTAACATATATTCTTTTATTAGTTGTAGCTACAGTCAGAGTAAAAGGTAAATGGGGTACAAGCATAATGGCATCGCCAAGAGTGATGGTTTATAAACTAAAGAAGGCATACAGGGTAAGATATAAGCAACTACTGGTAGAAAGATGGGCTAGTGAGAGTATAGATAATGAGGAGGTTGAAGAGAGAGATATTGGGTAGATTTAAAAATGCAGTGTTAGTGTCCTCAGTAGAAGTTTGTGGATAAAAGAGGGTGGGTGCGGAAGTGAAGAGGAGCGACTGGTGGAATGATGAGGTAGAGAATGGTAAGAGAGAGAGTTAAAATGTGAGAGGTTTTGTCAAAGCAGAAATGATGAGGGAGGAACATATGGAGAGAAAGAGAGAAGTTAAAAGAGTGGTAAGTGAATGTAAAAACAGAGCAAATGAGGAAGTGGGTGAGGTGCTGCCAACAAATTTTGCTGAGAATAAGAAAGTTTTGTAGTGAAAGAGCCTAGGAAAGAAATGGATTTGATAGTTAAAAACAGAAGAGGAAAGTTATTAAATGTGCAGTAGGAGGTATCAGGCGGATGAGGGGAATATTTAGAGGAACTCTTAAATGTTGAAGAGAGGGAAGCTGTGATTTCATACATTGGCCAGGGAGATATAACATCTTTAAGGAGTGAGGAAGAGCCAGGTGTGTGTGGGGGGATGGGGGAGATGCACGAGATTGTGGGAAAAAAATGAGAGGGTAAAGCAGCTGGGATTGATTGGATCAAGACAGAAATGTTAAAAGCAGGTGAGGATATAGTTTTGGAGTGGTTGGTGCTTTTATTTAATAAATGTATGGAAGAGGGGATGCTATGTAAGGATTGGCAAAGAGCATGCATTGTTTGTTTGTACAATGGCAAGGAAGACAAAAGTGTGTTTAAGAATTATAGAGAAATAAGCCTGTTGAATATACCTGGGTAAGGTGTATAGTTATTATTAAAAAATTATGGGCAAGATGGAGAGCAGGATCGCAGACGAACAAGGCGGCTTTAGGAAGGGTAGATGCATAGGCCGTGTTTCCATTGAAGCAAACAAGTGAACAGTATTTAGATAAAAATAAAGAAACTTTCATTGCATTTATGGCTTTAGAAAGGCATGTGATAGGGTGGATATGGAAGCAATGTGGCAGATGTTGCAAGTGTGTGCAATAGGTGGTAAGTTACTGAAAGCAGTTAAAACGAGTTTTTATTGGATAGTGAGGCTCAGGTTAGGGTACACAGGAGATTATTTTCCTGTAAAAGTAGCCTTAAACAGGGATGTGTGATATCGACATGGTTGTTTAATATACTTATATATAGGGTTGTAAAAGAAGTGAATGCTCGGGTGTTGTGGAAACATGTGGAGTGGAAGATAAAGATAACACAAAGTGGGAGTTGCCACAGTTGCTTTTTGATGACACTGCTTTTGGGAGAGAATTTGAAGAGAAGTTGCCAAGACTGGTGGACAAGTATGGGAGGATATGCAAAAGAAGGAAATTTAAAGTGAACATTGGAAAGAGCAAAGTGATAAGGGTAACAAAAAATTTAGGTAATGGAAGATTGGTGGAAGTGAATGTGTTCAGAGATTTGGGAGTGAACTTGTCAGCAGATGGGTCTATGAAAGACAAGGAAAAAAAGTGAGTGGTGTACTGAGGCATCTTTAGAGACAAAGAATGTTATCCGCGGAAGAACAATGGAAAATGATGAGAATATAGTGGTACCAACACTCTTATATGGGTGTGAAGCATGGGTTGTGAATGTTGCAGCAAGGAGACTGGAGGCAGTGGAGATGTACACACAAATAACCCGCACATAGGAAAAAGGAGCTTACGATGACATTTTGGTTCGACTTTTAGTACCATCCAGAAGGCTGAAGAGCGGTAGTTGAGGTGGTTCAGACATTTAGAGAGGATGGAACAAAATAGGATATGGATGGCGAATAAAGCTGAAGGGGTAAGACAGGGTAGTGGTCGTCCAAGGAAAGGTTGAAGGGAAGGGATAAAGAAGGTTTTGTGCGCATGTGTGTGCATTAGATAGGAATGAGTGGTTTTTATGACTTAACGTGCAGTTGGAGTGTGAGAAAGGTAACATGAAAGGATTAAGGGAAACCAGTTAGCTGGACTCGACTCTTGTAGTAGTGACACCCCTCTGGCAAGACAGTGTAGTAGTGGCACCCCTCTGGCAAGACAGTGTAGTAGTGGCACCCCTCTGGCAAGACAGTGTAGTAGTGGCACCCCTCTGGCAAGACAGTGTAGTAGTGGCACCCCTCTGGCAAGACAGTGGAGTGATTTTTTTTTTTTTTTTTTTGGGGGGGTCACCTACCTCTGAGAGATGGCCACTTTTTGAAATAAAAATAATTGCATGTTTTCACAACCCACTTAGATCTGTGTATTTACTTCTAGGTAGTTACAATGTCTAGTTCATTTCTTAACATTCTAATACCAAGTAGTGTTAATCTAAATAGTCATATCGATGATAATAGGAACACCAAGCTTTTTCCTCATATTATGAACCTTGGTAGATTTAGGTCAGCCAAGAACAATTATGAGGGCTTAATTCTGCATTAGCTCCAAGGGGTAGAGAAAATCTTCCTTAAATAATATTAACATGGGCACAGCATAGTTAATTAAGGATCTACTATAGGTCATGTACATCATTCTCACTATTCTCATATTCACCCTGGCTGTCTTCAAGCAGGCACTGGACAGGCACCTAAAGTCGGTGCCTGACCAGCCAGGCTGTGGTTCGTACGTTGGACTGGGTGCGGCCAGCAGTAACAGCCTGGTTGATCAGGCTCAGATTCCAACATGAGGCCTGGTCACAGACCGGGCCGCGGGGGCGTTGACCCCTGGGACTCTCTCCAGGTAACATCTGGTGCTATAACCAGAAACAACTTTGAGAGTATTTAGCCCATTCTTGGATTTCATATTTTGTTTCAGAATGGTTGATTAAGTGAAAGGTATGTTTTCATCCCTCAAACAGATGGGTGGGGCATGTAGTTTGCTTGTTAATATCTTCGTTTAGGACAAATGAAGGCAGGTAGAATAAATGGAGCACGATAGGGTGGATAAATGGAGGAAGGTTGGGAGGATAAAGGGAGGAAGGTTGGGAGGATAAAGGGAGGGGACAGAGACAATCAATAAGGGGATAGGAGGCAATCAATGAGGGGATAGGGGAAATCAAAGAGGGGATAGGGGGAAATCTAGGAAGGGATGGGGGCCATCAAGGAGAGGAAGGGGACAGGGGCAATCAATAAGGGGATTGGGGTAGTCAATGAGGGGATTGGGGTAATCAATGAGGGGATTGGGGTGATCAATGAGATCTGCCACCCCTATCCCCTCACTGCTCTCAATGATCACCCCTATCACTTCTGTTATTCTCCCCTATCTCACTAATCACCCTCTATCCCCTCACTGGTCATCCCTATCTCCTCACTGATTGCTCTATGAGATAAGGGAGATGAATGAGTAGATATCAGTAAGATAAAATGTATGAATGAAGAGAAAAAGCCATCACTAAATAGAACAATGATTTTTTGGTGGAAATAAAGATAACATTTTTTTGAGATTGTATTCCATAGTGTACTGTGTACATTAGCTATATTAAGTAACTGTAATACACGAAATATTTTAACAAATTTCTTTCTAGTGATTGGGGTCAGATCAAGACCAATTGTGACCTGTGTAATGCTACAGTTTGTACTATCGTTCACAGCACGAGCCGCTGAGAGGCGACACAACTAAACGAAGCATGAAATACAAGTGACTAATGTGATGGAACAATCAATGAGATACATGTGAATAATGAGATAGAGGGCAATGAATGATGAGAGACGATCAATAGGATAGGAAAGATCAATGAGATAAGGGAGATCAATGCGATGGGGTGATAAATGGGCGGATTATGGGTGATAAATGGGGAGACATGGGTGATGAATGCGGAGACATGGGTGATGAATGCGGAGACATGGGCGATCAATGGAGGGATAAGGGTTATGAGGGAACTGGGTGGTAAATGAGGAGATATGGGTGATCAATGGAGGGATAAGGGTTATGAATGAGGGGACATGGGTGATAAATGAGACATGGGCGATCAGTGGAGTAATAGGGGTGATCAATGGAGGGATAGGGGTGATCAATGGAGGGATAGGGGTGATCAATGGAGGGATAGGGGTGATCAATGGAGGGATAGGGGTGATCAATGGAGGGATAGAGGTGATCAATGGAGGGATAGGGGTGATCAATGGAGGGATAGGGGTGATCAATGGAGGGATAGGGGTGATCAATGGAGGGATAGGGGTGATCAATGGAGGGATAGGGGTGATCAACGGAGGGATAGGGGTGATCAACTGAGGGACTGGAATGATCAACGGAGGGATAGGGTGATCAGCGGAGGGATAGGGGTGATCAATGGAGGGATAGGGGTGATCAACGAAGAAATGAGGATGATGAAAAGAGGGATAGGGGTGAAGAACGAGATGTAATTCGCATGTTGGGTTGTGTGCCACCAGCAGCAGTAGCCTAGTTGATCAGGTTCTGATCCAACGACAGACTTAATCATGAACTAGTCCATGGGGTATTATCCCTGGGAACACCCTCCTGATCCAGATTGGGGTGATGAGGGGAGAGAGGGTGATCAATGAGGGGAGAGGGGTGATCAATGAGGGGAGAGGGGTGATCAATGAGGGGAGAGGGTGATCAATGAGGGGAGAGGGTGATCAATGAGGGGAGAGGGTGATCAATGAGGGGAGAGAGGTGATCAATGAGGGGAGAGGGGTGATCAATGAGGGGAGAGGGGTGATCAATGAGGGGAGAGGGGTGATCAATGAGGGGAGAGGGGTGATCAATGAGGGGAGAGGGGTGATCAATGAGGGGTGATCAATGACAGGTGATTAACCAAGAGACAGTAGTGATCAATGGGGGGTAAGGGTGATCAATTACGAGGCAGGAGAGATCAATGAGACGGATGTGATCAATGAGTAGTGGGACTAATCAATGAAGAAGTTGGGACAATCAATGAAGAAGTTGGGACAATCAATGAAGAAGTTGGGACAATCAATGAAGAAGTTGGGACAATCAATGAAGAAGTTGGGACAATCAATGAAGAAGTTGGGACAATCAATGAAGAAGTTGGGACAATCAATGAAGAAGTTGGGACAATCAATGAAGAAGTTGGGACAATCAATGAAGAAGTTGGGACAATCAATGAAGAAGTTGGGACAATCAATGAAGAAGTTGGGACAATCAATGAAGAAGTTGGGACAATCAATGAAGAAGTTGGGACAATCAATGAAGAAGTTGGGACAATCAATGAAGAAGTTGGGACAATCAATGAAGTTGGGACAATCAATGAAGTTGGGACAATCAATGAAGTTGGGACAATCAATGAAGTTGGGACAATCAATGAAGTTGGGACAATCAATGAAGTTGGGACAATCAATGAAGTTGGGACAATCAATGAAGTTGGGACAATCAATGAAGTTGGGACAATCAATGAAGTTGGGACAATCAATGAAGTTGGGACAATCAATGAAGTTGGGACAATCAATGAAGTTGGGACAATCAATGAAGTTGGGACAATCAATGAAGTTGGGACAATCAATGAAGTTGGGACAATCAATGAAGAAGTAGGGACAATTAATGAAAGGGTAAGAGCAATTAATGAAGGGGTAGGAACAATCAATGAAGGGGTAGGGACAGTCAATGAAGGAGTAAGAGCAATTAATGAAGGGGTAAGAGCAATTAATGAAGGTGTAGGAGCAATTAATGAAGGTAGGAGCAATTAATGAAGGTAGGAGCAATTAATGAAGGTAGGAACAATCAATGAAGGGGTAGGAACAATCAATGAAGGGGTAAGAACAATCAATGAAGGGGTGAGAACAATCAATGAAGGGGTAGGAACAATCAATGAAGGGATAACAGCAATTAATAAAGGGGTAGGGACAATCAATGAAGGGGTAACAGCAATTAATAAAGGGGTAACAGCAATTAATAAAGGGGTAACAGCAATTAATAAAGGGGTAACAGCAATTAATAAAGGGGTAGGAACAATCAATGAAGGGGTAGGGACAATCAATGAAGGGGTAGGGACAATCAATGAAGGGGTAGGGACAATCAATGAAGGGGTGGGAACAATCTATGAATGGGTAGGGACAATCAATGAAGGGGTGGGGACAATCAATGAAGGGGTAGGGACAATCATTGAAGGAGTAGGGACAATCAATGAAGGGATAGGCACAATCATGAAAGGATAGGCACAATCAATGAAGGGGTATGGACAATCAATGAAGGGGTAGGGACAATCAATGAAGGAGTAGGGACAATCAATGAAGGGATAGGCACAATCACTGAAGGGGTAGGAACAATCAATGAAGGTATAGGGACAATCACTGAAGGGGTAGGGACAATCACTGAAGGGGTAGGGACAATCAATGAAGGATAGGGACAATCACTGAAGGGGTAGGGATGTACCATTCTCCAGAACATCACTTCATCTGAAATCAGTTATCCCCAGGGAGACTCGAGTCTGGAACATTCATACAGCATTATGATGTCCACGAGATAAAGTCAGTTGATCAAATGAAAATGCTGGCCCACAGATGGCTCCAACTTCATCCTGTTCCATACTTGTATATTTCATAATAAAAATGCTTTCAGATGAGCTGATGTAGGTAACAGCTCTTAGCTTGTCAATAAAGTTAGAAACCCTTAACTTGTAAATAGCTTGTCAATAAAGCTAGGGATCCTTAACCTAACCTTGTAAAAAATCAATGAAGGGGTAGGAGCAATCAATGAAGGGTAGGGACAATCAATGAAGGGATAGGGACAATCACTGAAGGGGTATGAGGCGATAATAAAGGTGGGCGATCAATCAATAAAGAGGTATGGGGCGTTGAAGGGGGAAGGGGCACTGACTGAAAGGGTAGGAGTTGTCAATGAAGGGGTAGGGGCAGTGAATGAAAGGGTAAGGGCACTGAATGAAAGGGGTAGGGGCAATGAATGAAAGGGGTAGGGGCAATGAATGAAAGAGTTAGGGCACTAAATGATGAGGTATGAGCGATCAATGTGGGGATAGAGGCAACTGATGGGATATGGGCAGTCAAGATGAGGTATGGGCAGTCAAGAAGGGGTATGGGCAGTCAAGAAAAGGTATGAGCAATCAAGAAGGGGTATGAGCAATCAAGAAGGGGTATGAGCAATCAAGAAGGGGTAGGGGCAATCAAAAAGGGATCAAGGGGTGATGTACAGGGTGTAGAGGTAATCAATAATGAGGGAGCAGTGTTTGGAAGTAGAGTCAATAATTTTGATGGACATATAAAAGAAGAGGAAAGCTTATTTTGACTGCACATTTCCGTGTTTCAGAGTGGTTTGAGGTATGTGCTGACATATTTGACATTTTAATTACAAAGGGTATATAAATAACCTAACTGATGTTATAGGTGGGAATCATCTAATTTTGAGGTTATCAGTCTAAAACCGAGAATCAGTATCAGCAACAATTTTGGTATCGTCCTATAATTAGTTACAGTGCGTATAATAACAATTTATCATAATTTAAATCAGCTTTGCTACTGATAATGAGACAGCAATGGAAGATCAATGGATGATTAAAAATGAGAGGGCAAAGGATGATCAATAATGAGAACTCGAGGAAAGTTTGGAAGAGCACAAGGAAAGATCAACAATAAGAGTACAGGGGAAAGATCAGCAATAAGAGTACAGGGGAAAGATCAACAATAAGAGTACAGGGGAAAGATCAGCAATAAGAGTACAGGGGAAAGATCAACAATAAGAGTACAGGGGAAAGATCAACAATAAGAGTACAGGGGAAAGATCAGCAATAAGAGTACAGGGGAAAGATCAACAATAAGAGTACAGGGGAAAGATCAACAATAAGAGTACAGGGGAAAGATCAACAATAAGAGTACAGGGGAAAGATCAACAATAAGAGTACAGGGGAAAGATCAGCAATAAGAGTACAGGGGAAAGATCAACAATAAGAGTACAGAGAATGTTTGGAAGCATACTGGGAAAATCAATAAGAATACAGGGAAAGATCAACAATTAGATTCAGAGGAAGAATACCCAGAGGTCAGAGATCACTGAGAGGACCGAGGGAGAACATAAGGGTGGAGGAAGATTAAAAATGAAGCAAAACCATCATGCCAACAATTTCAACCAAGATCATTCACAGCTCATCTTCTGGCCTAAGGTACTGTCGTGCTTGGTGAAGTTCCGCCAAAAAACAGGTTTTAACAATAGTCACCCTTGACCGGTTCTGAGTTTTTTTTCTACTACCAACTGACCAGATTTCACTGCTTGCCACTGATCACCCAGATTATTACTAACTCCAGCCCACAGGCCCCCCACTGCCTAGCTGATCAGGCACTTCCTGAAGGAACTTGCCGACGTTAGTTAAGGCATACATCTGGTATTCAAATCACTTGTGCTTCTCGCTTAGAGGGCTATTTAGTTTTGACTGCATCGTTCAACACGGGAGGGAGGGAGAGAGGGGGGAGGGAGGGACACAGGGAAGGAGGGAGGGAGACAGGGAAGGAGGGAGGGCGAGGGGGAGGGAGGGAGGGAGGGAGGAGAGGGAATGAGGGAGGGCGAGGGGGAGGGAGAGGAGAGAAGAGAGAGCAACGAGATAAAGTCAGTTGATCAAATAAAAATGCTGGCCCACAGATGGCTCCTAGTTCATCCTGTTCCATACTTGTATATTTCATACCAAAAATAGTTTCAAATGAGCTGATGTAGGTAACAGCTCTTAGCTTGTCAATAAAGTTAGGAATCCTTAAAACCTAACCTTGTCAAACCCTGGGGAAGAGAGAGAGAGAGAGAGAGAGAGAGAGAGAGAGAGAGAGAGAGAGAGAGAGAGATGGAACAAATACAAAGATCACTAACTGGCCTCAGAGAACCAATAAAGCATTTAAACTACTGAGAATGCCTTAAAAGTCCTGAATATGTACCTTGGAGAGGAGAGGTACATAGAGCGCGCGCGCGCGCGTGTGTGTGTGTGTGTGTGTGTGTGTGTGTGTGTGTGTGTGTGTCATACTTAAGAATCTAGTCCTAAACCAACACAATATTGTAATAATGACATGGGATGAAATGTAAAATAAACCCAGTAAAAAGCTGGGGCATTATTAGCACAATGAACACTATCAACATCCGTGGACCCAGACTATTCAACATCCTACCAGAGGACATCAAAAACACTACTGGGACAAGTGTATAAGTCTTAAAGAGAAAACTGGACAAGAACCTCTTGCTAACTAAGCTGTAATGGATCATGTGGGTCAGAGGGCCAGTAACAGCAATAGCCTGGATGACTAGTCAAACAAGCCAGGCTGAAGGCAATTGGAAAACTCTTGAAACTGGTCATAGGACTATCTCGAATGGGAGGGAGGGTAATGGTAGGGTGATGGAGGGGAAGGGGGGTTTGGAAGACTTGTTGAAGGGTGAAGGGTTGGTTTGTACGTGCGATTTACCCATGACCTGTTTCAAGGGTTCCCACTCTAATAGCCTGGGCTCTCTGTTGATTGTTTGGTTCTCGAGGCTGTTGCTACTGGTGGCCTGCCAGCCCACATATCCACCAGAGCCTGCTTGATTCAGTTTCCTCTTCAATACTGGTTCCAGCAATATTTCTACTGGTAGCAGGTTGTAAAATTCAGACTAATGGATGTTGACAAAGTGTTCTCTTGTGGTCCAAGTCGGGACGAAACGTCGTCGTAAGCTCCTCTCTTTTATATGTGCGGGTTGTGTGTGTATTGTTCCAGTCACGGTATTGAGCCTTTTTTGTTATTTACTGGGTCTATTTAACATTTCCTTCCTTATCTACCATTCTTATACATGGGTGAGTGCAGATTATGTATATGTATTCTTAAGCATCTCCCTGGCCCTCTTACCAGTGCATGCCCAGTTCTTTGAGGTGTTTCCATGTGTTTAAATGTTTTATTGACTATGTCCTCAATCAAACGCTTGTACTTTTCCAGTTCTGCTGTTTCATCTATTTTAAGAGAACGATTCTGCAAACAGTGAGCAGTAGTCTAAGTGATTTGAATAGTATCAGCACTGGTATTATTCCCCTTAATTTTAATATTCTCATTACTAACCCCATCATTTTCTGACATTTATCAGCTTTTAACCCTACCACTGTCTTATACATAAATCAACATTAAGCACAACTTCCTCAAAATATGCTGTGGGTGGTAAATTTTACCGCACCCTGTGTGCGGTAAGTGTACAAATAAAAAAAATCCTGGCTCACACAATGCATGATGGGAAAAGCAAACCTCTGAAATTATGTTTGGTTTAAAATAGCGACTGAGATGTTTTTTAGGGCTATTTCGTTGTACTAATTGATAAAATGTTTGACATGATTTTGGTTGTAATAATATTGGTAGAATTACCGACAATATGTTAAGTAAAAGGACACAAATGCAACTAATGTGACATTTTATTGTGGCAACGTTTCGCTCTCCAGGAGCTTTCTCAAGCCGGCTTGAGAAAGCTCCTGGAGAGCGAAACGTTGCCACAATAAAATGTCACATTAGTTGCATTTGTGTCCTTTTACTTAACATGATTTTGGTTGGTTTCAGACAGAAAGTAGCTTGAAATAGGGCTAAAAGAGGCTTCAATTTTTGGCAATTTTTCTAAGAAAGGTTAGGGACCCCCTGTTTTTTTTTTTTTTTTTTTTTACTAGGTTTGCTTCCATTGAGATGGCTTATTATTCTTGGTTATATTTTATTAGTCCAAGAAATAGGGGTAAAACTTTGATTTTTTCTGTGATGACTGATTTAAAATGAAGGGCAAGTATTGAATAGGAGAGTCCAGGGACATGATTAATGAGCATGGAAAGGATGCTTTAGAGGCTGGAATGCGTATAGTGTTTATTTTGGACTCTTTTTAAATATTTTTTTATTTTTGTGTAAAATTAAACAAATTACCAACTTTGTGCACATTATAGGGTAATTCTGATAGTTGAATGGGCTGTTTCTTGTGCTCAATCGATGGAATGAAAGGCATACTAGCAAAATTGCTAGGAAATGGGTCAAATTAAGCATATGAATTGGTTTATAATAAAATTGCCAATGCATAAACTGTCTAAATTGCTGACTTTCTGCCTGAACAATTCTGGGAATTTTTCATTAAATTTCGAATTTTTTATATCATTACCTTCAGAAAAAGATTCTATAACACTTCCAAAGATAAAATTAACATTTTACTGAGAAATCACAACTGTCAACACTTTTGATTTCAGGGAGTTGCAACAGTGAAAGGATTAAATAACAATAAACCCTGCAAAACCCAAGAAATTGACAATGAGTACAAGAATATAATGGTACCAGCCCTTATTTATAGGTGTGAGGCATGGCCTTTAAATGTTGTGGCAGGGAGGAGATGGAGAGATGTTAAAGACTAACATTATGTTAATATTATGCAAAGAATTGAAGACTGTGGAGTTACAAGAGATATTACTCAGGACAAAAATACCCTGAAACAAATCCAGCAACTTTAACTTTAAGGTGAAGTGTTAAACATTAAAAACAATAAAAAACAGAAAAACAATCAAAATTAGATGTCAACTTGAAAAACGTAAATATTGCTGACTCATTTAAAGGTGATTAAAGTATTTAGAGAGGAAGGAGCAAATAGGACGACCATGATGGTGTATAATTCCTGTGTGGAAAGAAGGGTAGGGGATGTCCCTAGAAGAAATGAAGGGAGGGTGTGAAGTAGATTTTAACTGGAAGGGGTTGAGCATCCAGCAGGCACATTAGCGTGCTAAATCAGAGCAAGTGAAAACAGATAATTTTAAGGAAGTGGCATACTGTTTGAGTGTGAACAAGACAATATTTATGAAGAAATTTAGTGAAACTGATTTGAGGACTTAGTACCAGAGGTGAGTGTGTCCAGTTTTCTGTTTTATTTGCAAAGAACTAGAACCATTTGGTTATTCAGGTCTTTTAACAAATTTACACTATGATTTATCACTTGCTACAGCTGTGACCTACTCACTCTCATTACATAAATCATTATCACATGTCAAGTACAACTATTCAGTCTTTATTTTGTACATTCTACAATCTTTATTTTTAACTTGTTCGTTGTCATCAACAGTTAGTAAATTAGGACCAAATAGGAAATATTCCTTCCATTAATAACAAAAGCGATGCTATATTCTTAGGCAAGCACCCTCATGGGAATGGCACCCCTCCAAGAGAAGAGGACCCTACCCCAAAGCCCATACCCCTCTAACTTCACAAGTGCATTAAGATGACCCAGCATTGGGAAGGAAAAAAGGAAAGCACTCTATAAGGTGGGGATACTACAATTTGGTGCATCACTTGAACTGTGATGTCTGTGCACTTCTGGCAAGACCGCTATTGAATAGATGACTGTGAATGTTTCCTTATTTTAGGGAGGTGGTGCCCCTACAATGGTGGGAGACAGACGAGGTAGTTAAGACTGTAAAAAAAAAAAAAAAACTAAGCCCATACATCTCAACACTTACACATTCGCTTATTTTACAACCCAATCTATAAACACATTCCCATGGCAACATTACATGTACAATTTTAAGACTCACTTTCATTAGAAAACACTACCACTGTCTACATACCCTACCCTGATCATCACACTACTTTTAACTCTCTCACACCTTTTAATTCTCTATCATGAATTCCAAAACAAAATTACCTTCTAAAAGGATAAAAGAATCTCTTCCAAAAGGTAATGACAAAAAATAAAATTTTATGAAAACTTACAGAATCATATAGACGTGACTTGGGCAGTTTAGCTGCAATTTATGCAACAGTGACCACCCACCTTGAGGGCTCTTTTACGGCAATTTCATTGCTCAAACGACCCAATTTCTCAAACGCCCTACTAAGTGCACAAAACTGCCTATTTAACTATCAGAACTACCAAAATTTGGCCAGTTTTACACAAAATTTAACACTGTTGACATTCCAACCACTAAAGCCACTTTCCCTCCACTGTTTACCAATCACATCCCCAGGCCTTTCCTATACAACACTTGCCCTTTTTTTAATTAGGTCACAAAATTTTTTTAATTACAGTGGACCCTTGGTTAGCGGCCGTAATCCCTTCCAGGAGCTAGGCCTTTAACCGAATTAATATTCCCCATAAGAATTAATGTAAATACAATTAATCCATTCCAGACAAAAATATTCATAAAAACAAATTTTTAACAATTAAATCAGTATTACATACCTTTATTGAAGGCTAATGCTGGCTTCTGGAAGATAGGGAGGAGGAAATAGGGAGGAGTTAGTTTTTGGAAGGGGAATCCCCTTCCAAAAGGACTTCAGGTAACAAGTCCCTCTCTGGGGTTACTTCCCTTCTTTTTCTTTTAATGGCACTAGGACCAGCTTTAGTCACTAGAACCCTGTCGCACAAAATAACTGTCCAGAGTGCTCTGTTTCTGGCGCCTCTAACATTTCCCTGAAGTGGAACAAGGTTTTGTCACTAAACATGTTGCAGATATGGCTTGTTTCAGTTTGGTCAGGATGGTGTTTTTCAACAAATGTCTGCACCTTAGTCCACATAGAACAAATTTCCTTAATCTCTGCAGAAGGCACCTCCTTCTCTTCCTTTTCCTCCTCCTCCTTTTCTGAAGAAATTGCCTGAACTTTGGTCTGATGAAGTTCCACTTCCAGTTGTTGCAGCTCTTCAGTGATAAGCTCTACCCTGTGGTCCTCCACCAACTCTTCCACATCCTCACCACTCACCTCCAACCCCAGGCTGTTCCACAATGTCACAATATCTTCCACAACAGGCACAGGGTCGTCAGCCGCAAATCCTTCAAAATCCCTCTTGTCAACACAATCCGGCCACATTGGTCTCCAAGCAGAGTTCAAAGTCCTGGTAGTCACTCCCTCCCAAGCCTTACCTATAAGGCCTATGCAGTTGTAGACATTGAAGTGATTCTTCCAGAGCTCTTTAAGGGTCAATTCAGTGTCCGAGGTCATTTCAAAGTACTTCTGAAACACTGCTTTGGTGTACAGTTTCTTGAAGTTAGAAATGACCTGCTGGTCCATGGGCTGGAGAAGAGTGGTGTTAGGAGGCAAGAACTTCACTTTTATAAATTTGAAGTCCCTTGACATTTGGTCTTCCAAGTCTGGAGGATGTGCAGGAGCATTGTCCAGTACCAGGAGGCACTTGAGTCCCAAATTGTTATCCTGAAGGTATTTTTTCACACTTGGGCCAAACACATCATCAACCCAATCTTTGAAAATTGACCTTGTGACCCATGAATTTTTATTTAATGTCCACATCACACACAATCTTTTCTTGTGGACATTGTGTTTCTTGAACACTCTGGGAGTTTCAGAGTGATACAAGAGTAAAGGCTTCACTTTGAAATCCCCACTTGCATTGCTACACAACTTGAGAGTTAGCCTGTCAGCTTATGTCCTGGCAGTGTCTTTTCCTCCTGCGTGATGTAGGTCCTGTTGGGCATTTTCTTCCAAAACAGGCCTGTTTCGTCACAGTTAAACACTTGTTGGGGTTTCAGATTTTCACTCTTTATGTAGTCCTGAAATTCCTGCACAAACATTTCAGCAGAATGTTTGTCTGAACTTGCAGCCTCACCATGCCTTACAACACTGTGTATGCCACTATGCTTCTTAAATCTCTCAAACCAGCCTTTGCTGGCCCTAAATTCACTACCAGCAGCACTTGTTCCAGGAGTTTTCTTCACAAGATCTTCATGCAAATGCCTTGCCTTCTCACAAATAACAGACTCCACTACACTGTCTCCCACTATTTGTTTTTCTTTAATCCACAATAACAATAACATTGACAATCCACAATAACAATAACATTTGTTCCATTATTGGTGACCTTTGTTTCATAAGCACATTTATTCCTTTGGCAACATCAGCCTCCTTGATTTGTTCTTTCTTTGACAGGTTGGATGTAATTGTTGATTTGTTTTTCCCAAACATCCTGGCAAGTTCCAGCACCTGCAATACCACTCTCATATTTCTCAATCATTTCTCTCTTAAATTCCATCGTGTTTCTCACTCTCTTTGCCACAGGAACTTTACTAGGAACTTTCTTGGGAGCCATGGTTACTTATTTCGCAGTTGCACTGGCAAAAAAACAATGGAAAACAAGCGAAATGTCTGGATGAATGAGCAGAAGCTTCCTTACGCACTGAGAGAGAGAGCCAAACAGAAGCCCAAGTGGCCCCAGCCGGCGGGTTGACGCTAACCGGGAGCCGTAAAACTGGCGGCTAACAGGAATGGCTGCTAACCGAGGGTTCACTGTACAGTGGACCCCCGAGTTTCGTAAAAACTTCACTCCTGAAGTCTGCTCAAGTGCCATTACCGAACGAATTTACTCCCTTAAGGAAAAATTTCACGTAGGTTAGTCTATTTCAGACCCCCAAAAATACACTTCCACAAGAACTTACAAAATTATACTTACATAATTGCACGATTTCCGGGGTATTCGTTAACCGAGGGTCCACTGTATTACCTTATTTCTCGGCTAATAAAATATGACTAAGAATGACTGGTCATTGTTTAGGCCATCTGAATAATTAAAACAGACCTGGTAAAAACCCATAATACACATTAGAAAAATGCTCTTACCCTTAGAATTTTTTTTAGGAGTAACAGGGAAAATTGAAAAATTATGGAAAAAAATGTTTTCTTACCAAAAAATAGTGCATAATTCTGGCAACATGTTGATGCAATCTGCTTGTTTCTATCATATTTCTAAGTACATTTTTACCAAAATGTTATTTTTTTGTTCTTGCCGTTAGCAAGAGGACATGTTGGCAATTAATCAGGTTTTTTTACCCCCAAAATTGCAATTTTTATGATTGTTTCACTTGAAATACACTACATGGAACTTCTGTTAGGATTAGGGTGGAAGAACTCACTTGGGTGCTGGCTCAGAAGCCTTTTGGCTTCCAATAAGGACGGAGAAGTATAGCGCTCCGATTTGGCGTGCCATTACCTAAGATTTTTACACAAACATAATTATCTATAACTTAGGAAGTTATTGACATTATCCATCTCATGCAAAGAGTATTTATAAGAGCATCATGATTCTTTCACAGGTTATTGAGGAATGATGGTTCTATTGAATTACATGGGGAGTTTGCGATATGTTTTACGTTTTGTTTTTAGTGATTTTTTTTTTCCCCAAAAATTTAAAAAAAAAAAACATATTTCAACATTTTGTATAATGCAATCTATTGACAGTAAGCTCAAAACTCTCTGTAATTCTGATTTCAACTAGAACATTGTATGTCTTACCAATTTTGTAGGAGAGGGGGTGCCTTAAGGCAGGGGCGAGATTTTTTAGTTTTTTTTTATTTTCCTAAAATTTCAATGAGAATTTGTCTGTGAATTAAGCACCATTAGAAACCTAGATACTGTGTTTTTAGTGATGTTTTGCCTTACAGTTATTTAGAAAAAAAAATCAGTGCCCTATTTGATAGAGTTTAAGGCACCCCCTCTCCTACAAAATTGGTAAGACATATAATGTTCTAGTTGAAATCAGATGAAAGACGAAGAGTTAGGTTTTCGAATTACAGAGTTTTGAGCTTACTGTTAATAGATTGCATTATACAAAATGTTGAAATATGTGGGGTTTTCTTTAAACTTTTTTGGGAAAAAAAATTCACTAAAAATAAAACGTAAAACATATAGCAAACTCCAAATGTAATTCAATAGAACCATCAATCCTCAATAACCTGTGAAAGAATCATGATGCTCTTATAAATACTCTTTGTATGAGAGATAATAATGTCAATAACTTATTCCTAAGTTATAGATAATTATGTTTGTGTAAAAATCTTAGGTAATGGCACTCCAAATCTCGGAGCGCTATACTTCTCCTTCCTTATTGGAAGCCAAAAGGCTACTGAGCCAGCACCCAAGTGAGTTCTTCCACCCTAATCCTAACAGAAGTTGCCATGTAGTGTATTTCAAGTGAAACAATCATAAAAATCGCAATTTTTTGGGGGGAGGGGGGGAATGACTAATTGCCAACATGTCCTCTTGCTAACAGCATGAACAAAAAAATAACATTTTGGTAAAAACATACTTAGAAATATAATAGAAACAAGCCGATTGCATCAACATGTTGCCAGAATTATGCACTATTTTTTGGTAAGAAAACATTTTTTTCCATAATTTTTAAATTTTCCCTGTTACTCACTCCTAAAAAATCTCACCCCTGTCTTAAGCCCTATCTTGGTCTCATTTGATAGAATGGAAGATATATTACAGAAATAGAGATAATTTTGATTGGTTTCACGATGACAAGTACCTTGAAATTGAGCGCAAAGTAGCGAAAACGTTCAATTTTTGCCAATGTTCAAGAGTAAACAAATCATGCCACGCGTCCAATATACATCAACAGGTGAGTCTAATATTCTTGCACAAGTGTGCTGATGTTATTTATACTATTTTTACAATGATGCAGTATTATACATAACAGAAAATTATTTTTTTTTTTGTGAATAAAAATTCAAAATGGAAAGCAAATAAGAGGGGCCTGGAGACGTGACTAATGAACAGATAAAATGTTATTTTAGTGCCAGAAATGTCTGTCTTGTTTATTCTGGACCCTATTTTGAAATTGGCATCTTTTTAAATTTGTGTGAAATTGGCCAAATTGCTAATTTCTGACCACTTTATTGGGTAGTTGAAATCGGTAAATTGGCAGTTTCTTGTACTCAATCGATAGAACAAATGGAATTCAAGCGAAATATCTATAATTTCAGTAGACTGAAACATTGTAATTGGCCGAAGGCTCAAATTGGGCGAAATCGCTGATGCGTAAATATCGTCGATACTGCTAAATTTGCGAGAGCATAATTCCATTAGTTTTTCACCAAATTTCATAATTTTGGTGTCATTATGATCACAATAAGATTCTCTATCATTTCATAAGAAAAAATAATTATTATTTTTCCCGAAATTTTTTCTACCCTGAGAAAGCGTTAAGGATCGGGGGGGGGGGGTGTCTCGACCCTGGAAGGGTTAAGCGGGTGTAGTCCACTTAATGGATTTTTTGGCAGTGGACACCTCTTTCCCCCATTACTCCGTGTTATCAGACTTCCACCATACTAATATAAAGATTGATTGTGGATAATTTCAAACACCTCTATTTAATTTTTCTATTTCTGTCCATGCCCTGATGGAGAGGATGATACCTTTATTAAGCTGTAATCTTTATCATTGTTCTGTATACTTGATCAAGCTCATTTGCAGGTGAAATTCTGCACCAATACCACTGCATTATCTATTTACCACTTTTTCTATATCATCCATGTTTTAACTTAATATCTTCATCTTTAAGAGTAAGGTGATGAGGATAACAAAAATATTAGGTGACAAAAGATTGGATATCAGATTGGAGGGAGGGAGTATGGAAAAGGTGAATGTATTCAGATATTTAGGAGTGGACATGTCAGCAGATGGGTCTATGAAATTAAGAGGTGAATCATAGAAGTGATGAGGGGAAAAAGGTGAGTGGTGCACTTAGGAGTCTGTGGAGACAAAGAACATTGTCCATGGAAGCAAAGAGGGGAATGTATGAAGAGTATAGTTATATCAACGCTCTTATATGTGTGTGAAACATGGGTGGTGAATGTTGTAACAAGAAGGCTGGAGGCAGTGGAGATGTCATGTCTGAGAGCAATGTGTGGTGTGAATATAATGCAGAGAATTCGTAGTTTGGAAATTAGGAGGAGGCGCGGGATTACCAAAACTATTATCCAGAGGGCTGAGAACGGGTTGTTGAGGTGGTTCAGATATGTAGTGAGGTTGGAACAAAATAGAATGACTGAGTGTATAAATCTGCAGTGGAGGGAAGGCGGGGTAGGGGTTGGCCTAGGAAAGGTTGGAGGGAAGGGGTAAAGGAGGTTTTGTGTGCGAGGGGTTTGGACTTCCAGCAAGGATGTGGCATACAGCAAGCATGTGAGTGTGTTACATAGGAGCGAATGGAGACAAATGGCTTTTAGGACTTGAAGTGCTGTTGAAGTGTGAGCAAGGTAAAATTTGTGAAGGGATTCAGGGAAACCTGCAGGCCGGACTTGAGTCCTGGAGATGGGAAGTACAGTGTCTACACTCTGAAGGAGTGTAAGAACTGTAGTGTAAGAACACCTCTGGCAAGACAGTGATGGAGTGAATGATTAAAGTTTTTTTTCTCGGGCCACCCTGCCTTGGTGGGAGACGGCCGAAGTGTTAATACATAAAATAATTCTTCATCTTTCATATACAGTGGTCCCTCGGTTTTCATGCATCTCCAAACTCGAACATTTATGTAAGTGTATTTTCGTAAGTGCTGTTGCAAGTGTATTTTTGGGGGTCTGAAATAGACTAACCTACGTGACATTATTTCTTAAGGAAGTAAATTCG
The DNA here is from genome assembly GCA_009830355.1 of Cherax destructor. Lineage (NCBI taxonomy): Eukaryota > Metazoa > Arthropoda > Malacostraca > Decapoda > Parastacidae > Cherax > Cherax destructor. Next base: position 86,835 of record WNWK01005463.1, read on the forward strand.
TTCGGTAATGGCACTTGAGCAGCATTCTGGAACGAATTTTCGGCGAAAACCGAGGGACCACTGTACTGTACCTCTACCTCCCTAATGAACAACTCACCACTTTCCATCTTAAATACCAAAATTTGTTGATATCAATGTCTTTATTCATTCATTTGCTCTCTCACTCTACTCTTAACCTCTTTATGCCTATATGTGCTGCCTTCTACATGTCATTAGTACATTAAAAAAAATTCCAAAAAATTTTCCCTTAATACCCCTTTTATTTTTATCATTCCACTAGTCATTAATCTTCCCTCCTGCACACACCTAATTATAACCACAAAACATTACTACAACTAGTATTTCATTCTTAAATCTCTGCCATACTTCCTATTAGAACACACTCAAAATAGTTACTTATACATCTCATTAACTCCAATCTTTTTTTAATACAATTTCAGTTCCCTCTTAATTATACCCCATCTTCCTCTTACATTGGCTACTACTAAATAATCTGGCATATCAAGCACTCTTCGAAATCTATGTACTATATTCATAAGTTTACCTTTTAACCTTTTATCTACAAACTGCTCTGTACCTGCTACACTTACTTTTCCATCTATTTTAAAAACATTTGCATTATCACCCTCCCCTCTCTCCTGCCAAGCAGCACAAACACACAAAGCACCTCTCACATCCCACTTTCATTCTAAACCAAAACAGCCTCTCCTTACTTAGCGACATACATACTCGTTTACCGACGCCTCAGACATACAACGGACTCTCTGACCAGTAGGCATGCCTAAATAATGTGTACTAGAGCTGATTTCCTCTATAGTGGTATCTTGACTTACGAGTGCCCAAACTTACAAGTTTTCCGAGTTACGAGCCGTTGCTCGGTCGATTTTTTACTTTGAGTTGAGAGCCAAAATCCGAGTTACTAGCGAGCTTCAGATACGCCGTCACTAGTTGGCAGAGTATCTGAAGTCGAATTTAACTGTACCCAGAGGAATATGTCAGGTACTTCGTCTCATCCCACATGCTCTTCCAAGACATGACTGGAAGAATAATACTCCCACACTAATCCCAGATTGTAGTGAGGCACCCCGTCCCTTGTTTGGTTCTCATATAAATCCGGGGAAGAGGTACCCACCATTTCAACACTTAAGAGTTTTTCCAGAAACATTAAGGTGGGTGGAATACTGAGTTTGGTGGGTGGAGTAGTCATGGTGGTCGGTGGAGTAGTCATGGTGGTCGGTGGAGTAGTCATGGTGGTGGGTGGAGTACTGATAGTGGTGGGTGGAGTAGTCATGGTGGTGGGTGGAGTACTGATAGTGGTGGGTGGAGTACTGATAGTGGTGGGTGGAGTACTGATAGTGGTGGGTGGAGTACTGATAGTGGTGGGTGGAGTACTGATAGTGGTGGGTGGAGTACTGATAGTGGTGGGTGGAGTACTGATAGTGGTGGGTGGAGTACTGATAGTGGTGGGTGGAGTAGTGATGATGGTGGTTGGAGTACTGATAGTGGTGGGTGGAGTAGTGATGGTGGTGGGTGGAGTAGTGATGGTGGTGGGTGGAGTAGTGATGGTGGTGGGTGGAGTAGTGATGGTGGTGGGTGGAGTAGTGATGGTGGTGGGTGGAGTAGTGAAGGTGGTGGGTGGAATAGTGAAGGTGGTGGGTGGAGTAGTGAAGGTGGTGGGTGGAGTAGTGAAGGTGGTGGGTGGAGTAGTGAAGGTGGTGGGTGGAGTAGTGAAGGTGGTGGGTGGAGTAGAGATGGTAGTGGAGGGTGGTGGGTGTAGTGAGGGTGGTGGGTGTAGTGAGGGTGGTGGATGAAGTAGTGAGGGTAGTGGATGGAGTAGTGATAATGGTAGGCAGAGTAGATATGGTGGTGGGTGGAGTGGTGAGGGTGGTGGGTATAGTAGAGATGGTGGTGGGTGGAGTAGTGAGGGTGGTGGGTGGAGTAGTGAGGGTGGTGGGTGGAGTAGTGAGGGTCGTGGGTGGAGTAGTGAGGGTGGTGGGTGGAGTAGAGGGTGGTGGGTGGAGTAGTGAGGGTGGTGGGTGGAGTAGTGAGGGTGGTGGGTGGAGTAGTGAGGGTGGTGGGTGGAGTAGTGAGGGTGGTGGGTGGAGTAGTGATGGTGGTGGGTGGAGTAGTGAGGGTGGTGAGTGGAGTAGTGAGGGTGGTGGGTGGAGTAGTGATAATGGTTGGTGAAGTAGATATGGTTGTGGGTGGAGTAGTGATGGTGGTGGGTGAAGTAGTGACAGTGGTGCGTGGAGTATACAATATTTCTTATTTATAAATACATTTTTCTTATTTAAAACCCCTAACAAAAAAATTGGGGTGGTTTCTTAGGGGCTGGAACGGATTAATGGCATTTCAATTAATTTCAATGAGGAAAATTGATTTGAAATACTTCGAGCAAACCGAGTTACGAGCTAGGTCACAGAACGAATTAAACTCTACAGTCAAAGTACCACTGAATTCTGTTTATTACAAAATATAGTACACTACTGTATAAACATTTAAAAATATACCAGAAATGTTATAAATGGTGCAAAGGTGACATTAAAACAATATCAAAGAGAGGTAACACAAACCCACTACCATTATAGTATGCTCCTCACTGAGCGAAGAATTTGTTTACCGACGTGGTCTTAGGAACAGAACTCCATCGTTAAGTGAGGAGAGGCTGTATTGTAATTTACAGATATGAACATTTATGCTGCCTTGCTTTTCTTTCCAAAGATGTTTTAACATTACCATTACTCCTTTAAATTAACTCTAATTTTCTCAGATACACCTAACTTTATTCCAATTTACTTCTCCTCATTCAAACTCTCCTACCCCTTCAATTCATCATACAGTGGACCCCCGCCTAACGAGCACCCCGGAAATCATACAATTATGTAAGTATAATATTGTAAGTGCTTGTGGAAGTGTATTTTTGGGGGTCTGAAATAGACTAACCTACGTGACATTATTTCTTAAGGAAGTAAATTTGTTCGGTAATGGCACTTGAGCAGGCTTCTGGAATGAATTTTGCTCATTAGGCGGGGGTCCACTGTAATAGGATATACAGCTTACCATACTTTCTTTCATTACATACATACATATATTATCCCTTTCACTATCGAGACCCCCCTACTCACAAACTTGCTCTCAGTGTCGAACAATTTAAAAAAAAATCTTATGAAATGATAAATCTTTTCCTGATGGTAATGACACCAAAAGTGCGAAATTTGATGGAAAACCTACAGAATTACGCTCTCGCAAAGTTAACGGTTTCAGCAATATTTACACATCGGAAATTTCGCCCACTTTGAGCCCTATTTTCGGCCAATTCCATTTTTCCAGTCGACCAAACTTGTAGCTACGTATTTGGCTAGAATGCTTTTTGCTCTATCGATTGAGTACAAGAAACCACCCATTTACCGATTTCAACTACCCAATAAAGTGATCAGAAATTGGTAATTTGGCCTATTTCTTACACAATTCAAGTAAGGCCAATTTCAAAACAGGGTCCAGAATTAACAATGCAAACATTCCTAGCACTAAAATAACATTTTCTCTGTTTATTAGTCATGTCTCCAGGTCCCTCTTATATTACGCTTGCTTTCCATATTGAATTTTTATTCACACAAAAAACAGAAGATTTACTATTATGTAGACTACTGCATTATTATAAAAATGGTATAAATAATATCAGCGCATTTGTGAAAGCATATTAGACCCACCAGTTGACGTGTATTGGACGCGTGACGTGATTTGTTTACTCTTGAACATCAGCGAAAATCGAACATTTCCACTACTTTGAGCTCAATTTCAAGGTACTTTTATTCCGGAAATTAATCAAAATAATCTCTACTTCTGTAATATATCTTCCATTCTATCAAATGTGACCAAGAAAACGAGAATACAACCATAAATGGCATACATAAATACACCGCAAGTCGCTGATGTAAACCAAAAACAAGCCTGTTTGTTTTTCTCATATTGCGATGCGTGCTGCAGGATTTTTTTTTTATACTGCACACACTGAGCCCTGGTCATAGACCAGGCATCAAGGACGTTGATCCCCGGAATGCCCTCCAGTAGGTAGATTGACCGCTCAGACCTATTCTCTCGTATGTAGACCCTACCAGCTTTCTCCCGCAAGACTGGAAGCCGCTAGAATTTTGGCGTTGTATTACGGGGCTGACACTGGCTTGCAAGCCGTAATATTACAGAACTGACAGTAAAAGGGTTAAAAACTGTTCTTCTGAATTTCTTCTTTTTCTTTTTAATGTTTATGCCCTTCTAGGCACATTTTAATGACATATATGGCTTACTGGAATTATAAACACTAGAGAGACAAGAACTATTAAGGCGAATAAAAAAGAAAACGAGTCTACTGTATAATAAATATACCAATATAAAAGCTTGTAAGATTTACCAGCTATCTTGCCAGTTTCAAGAAATAGAAAGCACTGTCACCTAAGAGATACTCAGTACTCTTGGCAATAAAAGGCAAACAGGAACCTAAAACAACAGGCTAATTGAACAGGCAATCAAGAGAAAAGGCCATTCCCCAGGCCAGGCTGCACGAGTTGTACCCTTGAACCTGACATCAGGTATAGATAAGAACATCCAAGGTAGTAAAAAAATACTAACACAAATGAACCCACAATAAAAATACTACCCAACTTTGCTTAAAAAAAAAAATACATCACTTCAAAAAAATCATTAAATTGTCAATACCAAAAGGACATTTAAAATTTTCCAGGCCCCTGTATACTTAACTGTTAAGTTGCCTATTCAACTAAGCTTATGCTACTTGCTGGCTCACGTCCATCACAGCTAAGTTAAAGCTAACCTTTTCATTGTCCAAACCCCCAAAATTAACCCTTTCAGTGGCCGTCACATAGAATTACGCCAATGAGGCCAGGGTCCCTCACGTAGTTGTACACAATCAGCTCAAGCTCACTCAGAAAAGCTGAGCAATATGTTTTAGCTTAGATGTGAGAGAATGGGTATACATGGTGTATGCACAGTTTAAAAAAAAAATCTTGCCCTAAACGGTGTATGATGGGGAAAGCAAATCTCTGACCATGTGTTTGCTTTAATATCATGACTGAGTTGTTTTCTGTGATGGTATTTATGGTTTTACTGACTGTTTCTTAGTAGTATCATTTGATAAGAATGTAAGACATACTAATGAAATAGAAATAACTGATTGTTTTCGAGACAGGAAGTAGATTAAAATTGGGCTCAAAGCAACAGAAATATTTCATTTTTGATGACTTTCCTGAGGACTGGTAAGGCACTCCTACACCCCCAGTCTGTTTTATAAGTTTTTAATAGGTCTGATTCAATTACTGGGATGTTGTAAACTAAGATCAATCATTCCTGGTTACATTTTATTATCAGGGAAAGAGTAACTCTTTCATTTGTGTGATTATGAATTCAAAATGGAAGACAAGTGTAATATAGGAGAAGCCTGGGGATGTGATTAATGAACAGAGAAAATGTTTTAGTGCCAGGAATGTCTTCATTGTTTATATTTTGCACTATTTTTAAATTGGTATTTTTTTATATTTTTGTGTAGAATTAGCCAAATTACCAACTCCTGTGCACTTTATTGGGTAGTTGTAATAGTTGAAAGGGGGTTTCTTATGCTCAATTGATAGAATGAAAAGCATACTAGCAAAACAGCTAAGAATTTGGTCAAATGGAGCAAAGGAATTGATTTAAAATGCAACTTAAAGTCAACGAAATCCCTGATGGGTAAACTGTGCCCAGACCGCCAACTTTGCACCTGCATAATTCCCTAAGTTTTTCATCAAATTTCGTACATTTGGTGTCATTACCTTAAGAATAAGATTATCTACCATTTCAGAAGAGGAAAGAGTGGAAGGGTTAAAAGTGCTCAGTGTCTACATTTAAAAAAAAATGGTAGTCTTTTTCTGAAGGTAATAACACCAAAAATAAAAAAAAACTTGTAGAATTATGCAGATGCAAAATATAGCAGTCAGGGCACAACTGGTGCATCTGTGATTTCACTGACCGAGTCCAATTTTTAAACTAATTCTACTGCTCAATTCAACCAAATTCTTAGCTATTTCACTAGTGTCCCTTACGTTCTAGTAAATTAGGACAAGAAACTGCACTTTCGACTATCAAAACTATCCTATAAGTGCACAGAATTCAGTAATTTGGCCAATTTTACACAAAATTAAAAACATTCCAATACAGTGGACCCCCAGTTTACGTACTGCTCCAAACTCGAACAATTATGTAAGTGTATTTTTGTAAGTGTATTTTTGGGGGTTTAAAAGGACTAATTTAATTTACATTATTCCTTGTGGGAACAAATTCGTTTGGTAACGGCACTTAAACAGCATTCTGGAACGAATTAATAATGTAAACCGGGGGTCCACTGTATAAAAATAAAGACCATAATAAACACTGTAGACATTCCAGCCATTAAAACATTTCCTCTGTTCATTAATCACATCCAAAGGCCTTCATTGTAATACACTTGCCTTTCATTTTGAATTCATCCTCACAAAAAATCAAATATTAACCCTATTTCTCAGATAAAGTCACATAGTCATGTATACCCACACTACATCCATTAACCGCATTAACCGTTCTCACGGCTTGGGTATATGTGTTGGGGTCAAGACGCTGACCTCTAATTTTCAAAGGTCGCCCTTTGGGCTGATGTAGAGGGCAGACAGCATAGCAGAACTTAACAAGCCACAGAGCAAGAGCAGCTGTGATATTCTCTCCACACCTACCACTCTAACAAACCCAATTACAGAGAGCACAACAAAAATATAATCAGGAATGACTGCATCCCAATAATTAAACAAGACCTAGCAAAAACCCATAAAATAGACCAGGGGAGTGTATGGAGGCTTTGCCCGTCCTCAGAAAAATCTGCAAACGGCAAATATTTCCACTACTTTAAGCCCAATTTCAAGCTACTTCCAGTTCTAAAACCAAGCAAAATCATCTTCTATTCTATTAAATGATACCAAGAAACAGCCATACCATAAAAATCATCCTAGAAAACCCATCAAAGTTGCAAATTTAAACCAAACTATGTCAGAATTTTTATTTTCTCATCATGCACTGCATGGGACAGGATCTTTTTTATACTGTGCACCCTTGCTGGAGAGACCCACTCTCTCATATCTAGACCAAAATGTACCACTCACAGCTTATCTGAGAGAGCTGAGTTCAAAATGTAGATCTATGTAAGCGATCCTGGCATCAATGACGTAGATCTACAGATGAGAGTGAAAGTGTAAAAAAAAATAAATACTGTACTGCCAAAAAATTAAGCACTACCTGTGACAGAGTGCTTTATGTTAAAAATTATCAAGCAGCTCAGCTTTGCTTTTCAGTTTCTTTGTATACAATTTTTATTAAAATAACTGCAGGACTCAAACTTTTCCAAACAAATTAAGACTTAACATTTTATGTACAGTATTAAGTTAAAGATGCTTTCTCGCATTGCTTTTATAAAGATTTATGGCACAGGCATGTGCCATAAAAATCTGCTTTACCATAGCACTGCCCCTTTTCTCAATGAAATTTTGCAAAATACTACTGATGAAAGAAATTGTTGCTTCTGCTTCTCCATTTAAGATTATACACTACATCTACTAAGTTGCAGCACAAAATACCATTAAGTTTTTGGGAAAACCACACAAAATAAAGATTCTGACACGTACAGCTGAAAGGTATTTCTGAAATTCTTGTGGTCGACAGGAAGCAGTATCTAGCATGAAAACAATCTTACATTATAATAATGTTACATAATTTCTATATATGTAAACAGTATGAATTTTTAATGTATACCTACTAGGCTAGAAATTTAAACAATGTAAGATGGTGCCATAGAAAATGTCTGATGATTTTCAACAGCCAGTAAGGTTATTTGAGAACTTACTGAAGAATTAATTGCCATATACGGTATGATTTCAAAAAGTTCAGTAAAAAACGTTTTGGACGGAACTCGACAAATTCCTTAACAATCAGTTCCGCATTAGCCCTGGCAGTGATGCATATACTGGAATTTGGGTGGCAGGCACCAATAGCCCAAGTGATCTGCCAATAACCAAAAAGCCTGGTCTGGGTCTGTGACCTCCGAAAGCAACTACAGGTAACCTACAGGTTACTACATTTCTTTAATCCTTTCACTGACTGCCGTAGTACATACTATGGCTTTGAAGTCACTGTCAGTGCCGTAGTACTAGACCATGAGCTCAGCTCAATCAAGTAAGCTGTGAGCGGTAAATTTGGGCCTAGATATGAGTGTGTGTCTATGTGATAAGTGTGCACCATATAAAAAAAATCCTGCCGCACAGTGTATGAGGAAAAAAAAATTTCGACCATGTTTTTGGTTTAAAACAGCGACTCTGCGGTGTATTTTCATGGGGTTTTCATGGTTGTGTTCTTCGTTTCTTGGTCCATTAAACAGAATGGAAGATACATTACAGAAATAGAGATGATAATAATTTAGTTTCATGATTGAAAATAGCTTGAAATTGAGCTCAAATTAGTGGAAATGTTCGATTTTTTGCCGATATTCAAGAGTAAACAAATCACATCACTCTTCCAATAAACGTCCAACTGGTGGGTCTAATATGCATTCACAAATGCACTGATATTATTTATACAATTATTACGATATTGCATAACAGTAAATCTATGTTTTTGTGTGAATAAAAATTTTTGGTGTGAAAAAATCAAAATGGAATTCATGTGTAAAGCCTGGGAATGTAACTAATGAACAGAAGAAATGTTATTTTAGTGCCTGGAATGCCTGCATTGTTTATTCTAAACCCTATTTTGAAATTGGAATATTTTAAAATTTATGTGAAATAGGCCAAATTACCAATTTATGATCACTTTAGTGGGTAGTTGAAATAGTTGATTATGCAATTTCTTGTACTCAATTGATAAAATGGAAGACATACTTGTGAAATAGCTAAGAATTTTGTAGAATGAAACAATGTAATTGGCCTGAAATAGGAATCAAAGTGGGCAATATCGCCAATGCATAAATATTGCTATGCAGCAAAATTCGCAAAAACGTAATTTCATCAATTTTCCATCAAATTTCATACATTTTGTTTTATTACCTTCAAGAGATTCTCTACCATTTCATAAGAATTTTTTTTTTTTAAATTCTTGGACACTGGACAAGTTTAAAATCGGGGGTTTGGACAGTTAAAGATTTAAGGTTTCAACATGCCAAACTTGCCTACTGGCCCATACTAGTCAAGTACTTCTCAAACTCAAACTCCCAACCAAAAATATTTGCTCAACCCATTTTCAATGCTACCCAAGGAAAAAACTTTGATAATCCTATTAACTCATGTTGTGAAAGTCCCACTCAAATCCAACTCCTCTCACTCACATATTTATCTAACCTGTATTTGAAGCTACTAAAGGCTTTAGCTTCAATGACCGTACTAGCCAGACTGTCCCACTCATCGACTACTCTATTTCCAAACAGGTACATACTTTCCTATATCCTTTCTAAACTTATACTTATCCAATTTGAATCCAATATTTTTTTTCTTTCTTTCTTGAAGAGATATCCTCAGAATCTCATTTACAACTCTTTTATTTATGCCCATCTTCTACTTCATTTATAAATAAAAAAGTACAGTGGACCCTCGGTTTTCGTTCACCTCCAAACTCGAACAATTATGTAAGTGTATTTTCGTAAGTGCTTTTGTAAGTGTATTTTTGGGGGTCTGAAATGACTAATCTAATTTACATTTGTCCTTATGGGAACAAATTCGTTCAGTAACGGCACTCAAACAGCATTCTGGAAAGAATTTTCAACGAAAACCGAGGGTCCACTGTATAACATTTTAAGCTGAAACTGCTTAAATTATAAAAAAAAAAAAAATTCTCAACAGAATATTCAGAGTATCAAGTGGAATTTGATTGCATGTGTGTTGTCAGTCTGCTCATTTGTTATTGCTCTATGTGGTTGATACCCCCCAAAAAATGGCAAAAATAGGAATGCTGCCAAACAGCAACAAATCTATGCTTTATATGGGCCATCAGATTACTGTAAGCTTCATACAGTAATTTTGGAAATATAGATTTGGATTTGGATATGAAAGATCCACAATCAGAGATTGGTAACAGACCATTGTATCCTACCAAGGATACACACCTTGGCAGGATACAATGGTCTGTTACCAATGGTTATTTGTACCCAGAGCATGATTTGGTACCAAAGAATAGGTGTATTTCTATCAGTGGGATGCACTAAACTCATAAGGTCACAGCGAACAGGTGCAGCATTAATTATCCTGAATAAATTTACTTTATTAATATTAAATCAAACAATAGCAATACTGTACACCACTTCAGAACAAAGTTTCACCAATAAAATGAGTAACGTGTGAGTGATCCACATACAATTCATGCTTCCATTTGAACCAAAATAAACATCAGCAGTAGTACGCATTTTGCTTGTCAATATACAAAGCTATTAAAACATCAACAGTATTTCTGCAAAGTGTTTTTTCTTCAGCATGTGATACTCAACTACTTTTCAAGATTCCAAATGAAATAAAACAACAAACCATTTGTGTACGCACTGCCTAGTATAACAAGGCAGAATGTGAACAGAGAAAAAAGCCAACACCAAGCAAGGGGGGAGGGGGGTAAAATGACAGCTAAGTGATAATCAACGAAACCTATTCACAATAAACAAACCATGAAAGCCAATATAAAAAGATTCTGAAAATATGACCTTAAGGATACAATACTAAATACAGAATGTAGCTACGCTACACAAAAGACATCGGAAGAAAACCACCGTCAGAAACATATAATTTTCTGTACAACCAATACTTGTTGGAAGAAACGAGGGGAAGGGGAGGGGGAAGGAAACTACTAAAAACATGTTCGGTGCTTACCTTGAACTCCCTCCAATGGGTAGGGTGGAGGTCTTGGCATGTCAGTAGCACCTTGAGGGAGGAAGCCCGGACTCTGGCCCATACCTGGCAGGAACGACCCAAATGATTCTTGTAATTGCTGCATAGCTGCCTGGCTCCTACTAATTGTTACAGATTCAGAAGGACCAAAGCTTCGTTCCTCACTGTCATCTATATCTGTCTTTATTAGATCTTGCTCCACACTCTGACTTAACATATCTTCTTCCTCATTAAAGTCCAGAGGCTCATTTTTCACACTACTGTCCCTGGCTTCACTTAGCACCGTTTCATTTGTGTCTTCTGCAGAGTGTAAAGAGGCCCCCGACCGCCGTCTCTGTCGCTTGGGTGGGGGTGAGTCGCTGAGGTGTGTATCAGGAGCACTACTGCCCTCTTCAGGCCGAGGCGACCCTGGGTCAGGAGGGTCTCTAGGTGGGGGAGGCGAGCTGGACTCATTGTAATTTTCAGCATCCTAAAAGAAGAATCAAGAAAACAATCTTCAGGTTAAAATGTCTAGATTTTTTTAATGTTCCAAATTCATTAACAAGTAAAGTTTCATATGATGTATAGGCAATAATGAATGAGATACTGTAGAATAGTTTAAAGGTAAGGAAAAAAAAGATTATGTAAATTATGCAAATTTACCCTTTATATGCAGTTCACAATAGTCACCAAGATGCTAGACCTGTTTGTATTTGCTGACTTAACACCGTATTTGAGAATTTTCTATTTATATTATTCACTTCACGTTATTTAAAATCTTCTTGTCAAGACATTCACAATAATCTTAACATATTACTCAAAATATACAGTAAACTCTCGATTTAATGGACTAATAGGGAGTGTGTCTTATACATGAATGTTAAAAAATAGAGAAAAAAAAAGTACACTCAAATATACTCTACTGTATATCTAATATAGTACTGTACACAATTTAGATATATACTACAATAAACATTGAAAATAAATGTTAAAATTACAATTAACGAGTGGATTTTGTCTACAGTTTTAAAAGCCCATTATACCGAGATCTGTTATTATCAAAGGTTTAATGTATTGGTATCTAGCACAAAACTTAAAATGCAGAACATAACTAAATGTTCTTATGGGCAACAATTTATTTGTATTAATTCAGCAACTAAGGAAAAATAATATTGTACTTGAGGAAATACAGAGCTTTTGAATATTATGTAGATTTAACCACAAGCATTTATTTGTATGAAGCCTTTAATACAAGTAAATCAAAACTAAAAATTAACTAAGACGATACTTCAGTTAACAGATTCTACTGGCCATATCCACTTTTGCATCAAAACTATCTTTTAAGTGAATAAGAAAACAGCAATCTCGATTTTCTAGAGAAAGCATTAATAAATCATCACATTTATTCAATGCATTTATCAAGCTTTTTATACTTTTATAGGAAAGTTTTTAATTAAAATAACAAATACAATTAAACCACGTACTTTTTTCTTTTCATCTTCTGCAAGTCCTCTAACTTTGAGTGCCTCAGCAGTCTTTAGGAAGGTTGCCAGCTCATTGTGTGATACATTGACTTCTCCATGATACATGAAGTCCAATATAGAAGTCAAATTGGCAAATGTCACATCTTTAAGAAATACTATTGGGTGCTGACATGGGTTACCCTGAAAAAAAAAAATGTACATTTAAAAATCTTATTTTATATACAGTACAGGCACTTTTTAATATATGAAATATATAGTATTTTTATCAAAATACACTTGTCATTATACTTACTTTTAACAAACTTCTGAAGTAAGGACTACAGGCACTAAGGACCATTTTGTGTGCTTTTATCTGTCTGCCTTCACAGGCAAGTGTGATATCAACAAAGTCCTCATCATCTCTCAAGGACTCAAATGCTGAGGTAATATTAGTGTGAAAATTGTTCCATCGGAGGCAAAATTGCTGATCTGCCCCCATCCTCGCCCCCCTCCACCTTGTATACTATCTGCAAAAAAAAAAAAAAAAAAAAAAATTAAATACCTGAGAAAGGCAGGGTTAAATCTGTCAAAGAAATCATCAAAGCCTACTTGTTTGTAGAGGATGGCATAAATTACAGTGCATTATCAAAGGACAAATCACCTGCTCTGGTTGAGGGGATTTACATTATACAGTGGACCCTCGGTTAACGAATACCCCGGAAATCGTGCAATTATGTAAGTATAATTTTGTAAGTTCTTGTGGAAGTGTATTTTTGGGGGTCTGAAATAGACTAACCTACGTGAAATTTTTCCTTAAGGGAGTAAATTCGTTCGGTAATGGCACTTGAGCAGACTTCAGGAGTGAAGTTTTTACGAAACTCGGGGGTCCACTGTATTTTAAAAATACAGTGGACCCTCGGTTTTCGCCGAAAATTCATTCCAGAATGCTGCTCAAGTGCCATTACTAAGCAATTACTTCCTTAGAAATAATGTCACGTAGGTTAGTCTATTTCAGACCCCCAAAAATACACTTTCAACAGCACTTACGAAAATACACTTACATAAATGTTCGAGTTTGGAGATGCACGAAAACCGAGGGACCACTGTAATTCAATTATTAACATCTCAAATGTTTTTGTTTGTTTGTAGTAATAGTATACAGTATAGTATTTTAGAGAAGTCTTTAAAAGAAGCCTTATTCCAGGATCATTTGTGCATAAGCAAACACCATCATTTGGAATTTTTTTCATAAGGCAAATTCCTAAAGTTAATCTTCCTATTTAAAATTATAACTTGAATGATAGATTCAATTATTATAACCCATTCAAAAAAGTTAAATGCAAACAACAGATAACCTAACAGCTCATCCATTTATGCAGTCTATAAGTTAAGAGAATGCCTACACAACACCCTCCAAAAGGTAATAATAAAAAAAAATGTGCATGAAAATTTTACTGGCCAATTATTTAACCAAGCCCCAAATTTTTTAGCACCTTGCTAGTTTTATAACTTAAATACCTATGTGATGTGATACAGCACCTATTCAAGCCTTCAAGTGTTCAACAATTGTTGAGTACGTATTGTATGCACAATAGTGTTGAATGATCAGACCGCTTCCATAATTACATAGCTGATATCTGTTTAAGACAGTACAGTAGTTTTGTTCATGTCCAGTATAAACATTACAGCAAGAAATCTGGCATAGTAGACAAAAGTGCACCTTTACACAAAAGCAGTTAGGTTAAGTATTTGCTACATTCTTCACACAATAGCACAAATTGCTACTTCCACAGCTAGGTGCAATGTACTAAAAGTAACCTTCAATTATATTACATTGTACAGCATGATCATTGATTTGTTGAATATATTTTGTCAGTGGGTACTTAAAAATTTAATAACCTATTAATTTTCATTCAATAACTATATTACATTAAGTGCATAGTAAAAGAAAATTTTGTGCAGCTTAGATTTTTTCTTTTGAAACCTCATTCATTGGAATAAAGTTTATTTAGGTACAGGTACACTTAAGCACAATTATCATACCTGGTAACGTATATGTAAATTACCTAGGATAACCCAAAAAAGTTAGACAAAGTGACTTATTTGTTGAAGGCTGCAGACCAAACATGAGTATCAAGAGACAATGACAAGCAGTTATTACAAACTGATTAAACTGAAAATCAAAGGAGTTCCTTATCCTGGTTCATTAGAAAACCCAGTAAGGAATAGGGTACATATTTACATAAAGATTTGTTTTAATTACACAAGGCTTTCAGAGAGATCATTTATAACACAGTAGTCATAAAATACGCCAAATTTGAATGGGTCATGAAGCACTGTTAACATTGAGGCAAGCTATCGGCAAAGAGAAATAGTGTGAGGGTGAACTTACGAGTTAGCAAAAAAAGTCAAAGATAGTGTAAGTCAAGTTCGGTTAAACAATGTATCTGCTTTGAAAATGAGACTTTCCAAAAGGACAACAGGGAACGTGAGAAGTACCCATCCAAACAGAACCAAGCATTATGCCATTGAAAAAAATACATATTTACTAAACCACGAGGAGCATTAAATAGGACACATGAATCAAAGTTACGTAAACAATGTGTAAAATGTCTTTTATACACAAATAATTTGCACATAGGAGACAAACTTGTGATGCCATTTTGGCCCAACTTGAATCATTAACTAGTCACATCTTTAATGACAGAAAAATTCAAATTACTGTACTGATTATTTACTGTTGTCTCATCTTTATTATATAGTATGTACTACTCTACCTGTTTACATTCCATCTACACGTTACCTAACCACCATTGTCTTGTTTAACTGACATATGTTTCACCAAATATTTCCACTGCTTTTTTAATTCACTGGTAGTTCAAATTAAATGAGAAGATTTAATAGCTATTTTGGAAAAGTGCATAGACTAATATCTCACAGAGATCAAAATAAAACATCAGTAACTTAAAATTTTAGCCTAAAAATGTCATCCCTAAAATTAAATTTTTTTGATGTTTACTAGGTCAGCAAACTTTTGTTTGTTGTAGATGCTAGTCCTAATGTTAGTTGGAGTGTTTATATTATACCATGCCTACATTCCACTGACAGCAGTGAAAAGGTTATTTCTCGTCAGCCATAGAAACAACATGATTTGGTAATATCATTCCTCAAAATTTCAATGTAATTAAAAATACCGTATAGTACTTTTAAACAACCTTAATTTCTAATTAAAAAAACTATAAACTGAAGCTTTTAAGACACCAGAACAAAACCCAATGCAAATCACCTGACCCACTTTGGTAATAATCCAACTAATAACAAAGAAACACTTCAGATGGCTTTCTAGCCAGTGAAAGAAGTCCTATTAAACACTTATAATACTACTTGTAATTTTCATTCTAGTTAACATTTATTTTAAAATTATCTAATATTGCATAATTGCTCAACAACATTACTCTACAGCTTCTTGCATAATTATGTATTTCCATATCTGTGCTTAAATATATCCTTAATGAATATAAATTAGTTCAATCTGACAATTTTTAAGTTTTACCTGTATTTTAGATTTTCAATCTTACAGGTATTTATATAAAATTGCATTCATTCCTTTAATACAGATGCACACTTCATATTATAATACAAACAAAAATTTGCAAAAAATGTATACCGTAATTACTGCTAAACATTTAGATCAGTGGTGGCCAAATTTCAATACCAATTCTCATCAAACAAAACTCAGATAAGACTAACTAAAGTTCTTGCTTCACACTTAGGAGCTGAGCTGTACAAATAAACTGTTTCATGCTAAAATGTGCAAAAGTTAATGAGTAAAACATGTACAACAGTTGGAGATCTTTACTGTTAAAGCATTTTGCTACACAATAGGCTTCTTCAGTTAAATACAGGTGACTAAAAATATGGAGACAACATAAGCAGTGGGAAGGTAAAGAGGAAGTAATCAGTCCAACCTCAAAGTTCTTGCCATAGTTCATAGTCAATCCCTATTGAGATGAATATACTCAAGGATGAGAGACCAACCACCTCAAAAACTTACTTCAAGGTTCATGGACTGATCACATCTTTACTACCTCACCACAGCTTCTGCTGTCTCCATATTTTTAGTCACCTCTATATCTGACCGAAGACTACTATGTAGACGAAATGCTTCAACAATAAAGGTACCCACCTGCTTCACCTGTATTACTCATCAACCTGTCAGTACTGCATACCATTTTCGAAACTATGCAAAGGTTGTCTATTGGAGGTTCTGAAGGTATGTCTGAAAAACTCATTTATATCTAAAACCATCAAAGATGAAAATGTCATTTTATATTGTTGCAAAATGCCAAAAGAATCTGTTGTTAATCTTGTAAACCTCTGGGAACTAATAACACACCTAGTTTAAGGATGATCAAGCACTTGGTTTTATGTTTTTTATATACAATACAGACCTAGTGCATACAGCATCTTATAATGTCATGAGTTAAGTTCTGCTACATATAGCATATAATGTCACTTACTAGTGAGTCACAAATTACATCCATACTTATTGTACATATCTGTTTATGGTTCTAGGGATCATCACAACTATGCTCTTGTCTTTGACCAAGCCTCATGAATTGGAAAGGAAATATTACCAAAAGAACTACTGTGTTAGGAAAAAAATCAAGTTATGAAAAGGAAATAGTACAATAAGAAGAATTAAGAAACAAAGGAAAATAAGTGACCGGTTATCTTACATTATCACAACATAAAAATAGCATACCATCAACATAAAATATTAACTCATTTCACACTTAAACTGGACAGTATTACCTTCCTAGAAGGTAGCTGTCTAATAATTTACTAGTGTACTTATATATACATATAGTATGTACATGTTTAGTTGCACGAAGGAGAGCCAAATTTTTTTTTAAAGAAATTAGTGATCAGACTGGTCAATAGTTGACCCCCCCCCCAAAAAAAAAATAATAAATAAAATAAGTTAAGAGTAGCTTTCTTAAGCCCATTTATGGAGTCATTTACTCAAGCATTTTAGAGGTCAATTGTTGCTGAACAGTATTACAATCTACTATTTAAACTAAATATTAACAGTAAACTATGAGAAAGAACATGCAGTACCTATATAGTGATATAGTACAGTTGCTTACGAAAAACAAGATGAATATCTGATCTAATATTAATAGAGGCTGAACTGAAGTTGTTAATTTTATTTAGAAATTAAACTTGACTACAAAGGTAGTACATTCTTAAAATGAGAAAAAATGAATTCCAAACCAATTGTTCTGAGCAGATCAAATTTTATAGTTAAAATAACCAAAATAGCACTGCTGTATCAAAATTTTTAGAATTGATAGGTAACCGAATCCTATACCTCAGTGCTTTTCAACGTACGCACTTCAAACAGGCTTAGGCCAGGTAGGCGACCAGTAACACCTTTATTTTCATTTCTATGATGGCCAGTACAGTACTATTTTATCAATAAATAGTGTAAAAAATTAGTTTACAACAATACAAAGCTGAATTAGCGGCAAACCATAAAATATTATACTGATGTCACT
The DNA here is from genome assembly GCA_009830355.1 of Cherax destructor. Lineage (NCBI taxonomy): Eukaryota > Metazoa > Arthropoda > Malacostraca > Decapoda > Parastacidae > Cherax > Cherax destructor. The sequence continues at coordinate 104,769 of WNWK01005463.1, forward strand.
GATATGTTGGAAATACAAATAATCTCTCCACTTTCGCAAGTCATCATACACTACACAAATATCCACATTGGAGAATGAAGCTTATGACGACATTTCGGTCTGACTTAGACCATTAACTAGTCACACAGAACCACGAAGGGAAGGGAGCCACCATATATATGTACAAGAAAGGGGGGCGGGGCCTGCAGAAGAGGAGGTAGTGTGGTGGTGGAAGTATTAGTAGTAGTACAAGAGCAGTAGTAATACAAGTATTAGTAGTAGTAGTAGTACAAGTATTAGTAGTAGTACAAGTATTAGTAGTAGTAGTAGTAGTACAAGTAGTAGTAGTAGTAGTACAAGTATTAGTAGTAGTACAAGTAGTAGTAGTAGTAGTACAAGTATTAGTAGTAGTACAAGTAGTAGTAGTAGTAGTAGTAGTACAAGTATTAGTAGTAGTAGTAGTACAAGTATTAGTAGTAGTAGTAGTAGTACAAGTATTAGTAGTAGTAGTAGTAATACAAGTATTAGTAGTAGTAGTAGTACAAGTATTAGAAGTAGTAGTAGTAGTACAAGTAGTAGTAGTAGTATAAGTATTAGTAGTAGTAGTAGTACAAGTATTAGTAGTAGTAGTAGTACAAGTATTAGTAGTAGTAGTAGTACAAGTAGTAGTAGCAGTAGTACAAGTAGTAGTAGCAGTAGTACAAGTATTAGTAGCAGTAGTACAAGTAGTAGTAGTAGTACAAGTATTATTAGTAGTAGTACAAGTAGTAGTAGTAGTAGTACAAGTATTAGTAGTAGTAGAAGCATTAGTAGTAGTAGAAGCATTAGTAGTAGTACAAGTATTATTAGTAGTAAAAGTAGTAGTAAAAGTATTAGTAGTAAAAGTATTAGTAGTAATAGTATTAGTAGTACAAGTATTAGTAGTAGTACAAGTATTAGTAGTAGTACAAGTAGTAGTAGTAAAAGTAGTAGTAGTAGTACAAGTATTAGTAGTAGTAGTAGTAAAAGTAGTAGTAGTAGTACAAGTATTAGTAGTAGTAGTAGTACAAGTATTAGTAGTAGTAAAAGTACTAGTAGTAGTACAAGTATTAGTAATAGTACAAGTATTAGTAATAGTACAAGTATTAGTAATAGTACAAGTATTAGTAATAGTACAAGTATTAGTAATAGTACAAGTATTAGTAATAGTAGTAAAAGTATTAGTAGTAGTAGCAAAAGTATTAGTAGTAGTAGTATTAGTAGTAGTACAAGTATTAGTAGTAGTACAAGTATTAGTATTAGTAGTAGTACAAGTATTAGTATTAGTACAAGTATTAGTATTAGTACAAGTATTAGTATTAGTACAAGTATTAGTATTAGTACAAGTATTAGTATTAGTACAAGTATTAGTATTAGTAGTAGTACAAGTACGGTGTACATAGTAGTAGTACAAGTACGGTGTACATAGTAGTAGTACAAGTATTAGTAGTAGTACAAGTAGTAGTAGTAGTACAAGTAGTAGTAGTAGTAGTACAAGTATTAGTAGTAGTACAAGTATTAGTAGTACAAGGATTAGTAGTAGTAGTAGTAGTAGTACAAGCATTAGTAGTAGTAGTAGTACAAGCATTAGTAGTAGTACAAGCATTAGTAGTAGTAGTAGTACAAGCATTAGTAGTAGTAGTACAAGTATTACTAGTAGTGAAAGCATTAGTATAAGTATTAGTAGCAGTTATAGTAGTAGTAATAGTAGTAGTTATAATAGTAATTATAACAGTAGTAGTTATAATAGTACAGCCTCTCCTCACCTAACGACGGCATTCTCTAAGACGACGTCGGTAAACAAACTCGTCACTAAGTGAGGAACATAATATAATGGTAGTGGGTTTGTGTCAACCATCTTTGATATTGTTTTAATGTCACCTTTGCACCATTTATACAATTTCTGGTATATTTTTAAATGTTTATACAGCAGTGTACTGTATATATTGTAATAAACAGAATTGAGGAAATCCGCTCTAATCTACATTATTTAGGTATGCATACTGGTCAGAGAGCCCATCATAAGTCTGAGTCGTCGGTAAACAAGTACAGTGGTCCCTCGGTTTTTGTGCATCTCCAACCTCGAACATTTATGTAAGTGTATTTTCGTAAGTGCTGTTGCAAGTGTATTTTTGGGGGTCTGAAATAGACTAACCCACGTGACATTATTTCTTAAGGAAGTAAATTCGTTCGGTAATGGCACTTGAGCAGCATTCTGGAACGAATTTTCGGCGAAAACCGAGGGAGAAGTGGTAGGGACACAAGAGGCAGCAAGTGGAGTGCTAGCAAAGCAATAGAAATAGTGGAGCAATGAATGTGAGCTAATGGCCCACGAGGATGGGGCAAAACCCTCGGGCAAAACTCATAGTACAGAACATACCTTGGCAGGAGAAAAAAAAAAAGGCAAAGAAAATATAAGAAAAAGAGGTAAGGAAAGGAAGAAATAAAGATCACGTCATCACAAGTGTTCTGAAGTTTAGAGCATTCGACATTGTAACGAGAAAGGAAGGCATCTACAGAGACAAACCCAGGGCTAAGATGCATATTAAGAACGTTGTGTATTAGGGATGCTTCAACAAGACGGGGGACTGTGAAGGCTAGAAAGTAAGACAGTTTTGGCAGAGGACCAGGTAATAGGATGACTGTTATCTCCAACATGTCAGAAAAAGAGTATACGTAATTAAGAGTCGGCAAGTCTAACACTATTTTTGTGCTTTTAAGTCTGTCAGAAAGACAATGGCCAATTTCTCCAAAGTATTGGAGAGAACAAGAGGATCAGGAAATGGAGTAGACTCTAAAAGCATCAGTAGGATGAGAGGTACGAACCAGATTACTACGAAGGGAGTTAGTTTGGCAAAAAGTAGGTTTGATGTCTAAGGATCGCAGAGTTGATAAGATTTGAGAGATTGGAATTAAGGAGGCAAAGAACAGGAGATTTTATAGGAGTATTGTGTTTGGAAGAAGAAAGTCCATTTAGCATGTGAGGAATCCTCATTTGGTCAAAAGCCTCCAATATTTTCATACTAGTAAAAAAGTTCTCCGACATAAATTTAGTGAAAGTATTGACAAGTATTAGCCTAACACCTACACCTATATTACATGGCTAGATAGCTCGTGATATTTTAAAAATCACCAAACCTGTCTCCTAGATAACTCAATGACTTTGTTTATTTGAAAAATCGGTAATTTTGCCAGACACCATGCTGTCAATGCAGCAAAATGTATTAGTCAAATCTAAAAGATTTATCCTAAGTTAGTTTCCAACTTAAATTTGAAATTAACTGCATTGCCTAAACACCAAGAATTTACATTTGTACAAGTCTTTGCACATCCCTTCATAGACTGGCACCAAAAAGCTTGTTTCAAATCCACAGACCAATACCTGCACTGAAACACCCAAGAACTCTAAATTCAAACATCTTGTGTAAAAGTAGCATTCAGCAGGACCCAATATGATTTGTTATGGCATCAGTCAACTGATTACAATGTACTGGTATTTATTACCAGAATATCTATTAAATGTATTTTTTGGTAAAATTCTAGTCATGCCTCTGGATGAAAATACAATCCACAAATCCAAATTATATTTATATCATACAGAGAATGCCAGTGATCTCACCAACATTAAAAAGTAACCGATCGGTAAGAAGTTTTGATATGTTTTCCACTGAAAAAAAATTCCTCCATACATAACCTAAACATTAACTGCTATTGAACAACTCATGGTTACATTACAACTAGTAACCAACCTTATCACCTGTCTAACTCACTAATATCAGCAATTTGAAAAACTTGAATTTGCTGGAGGTCATTCACCAGTGGATCAAGGCCTGATCAACCAGGCTGTTACTGCTGGCCATACGCAATCCAACATACGAACCAGTCAGGCACTGACTTTAGGCATCTGCCCAGTTCCCTCTTAAGGGAACCCCAGGGGTCTATTACCCTTATGCATGGTGGGAGGCCGTTGAACACTCTTCAGCCCCAGGCATTTATTGTTTTCTCATGCCAGCCCTGCTTTTCAATACAGAATACCTCTCTTCACTTAACGACAGAGTTCCGTTCCTAAGACCACGTCGGTAAACGAATTCGTCACTATAATAAGAACATAAGAAAGAAGGAACACTGCAGCAGGCCTACTGGCCCATGCGAGGTAGGTCCAAGTCTCCCACCGGATATTGTTTTAATGTCACCTTTTCACCATTTATAACATTTCTGGTATATTTTTAAATGTTTATACAGTAGTGTACTGTATATTGTAATAAACAGAATAGAGGAAATCAGCTCTAATTTACATTATTTAGGTATGCATACTGGTCAGAGCCCATCATATCCGAGTCGTCCGTAAACAATTAGGTCGCTAAGTGAGGAGAGGCTGTACAAGCTAATAATGGACTTGGCAGATAACTAAACTTTATATAAATAGATATGAAATAGGTGAATATCCATTGTTTTATGTATTTAAATGAGGTATTAAACATAAGTGGGAGTAGACTAAGGAATGCTTCACCACTGACAGGTCATCACATCATTAAGATCAGTGTTGGGTAACTGCCTTGTTTCCTAACAACCAACACCTTAAGCACCCTGCAGACATACAGGCCTTTTCTATAAATTAATATCTGCCATATGGTTAACATCTTAAAAATTTGAGCATCAGCTATACTATCAAGTCACTCACCTTAACTTTTCAGGCAAATATTTTAAACCATTTGGTATGAACAAAAGTATTTACAGCAATGTTAAGTTATCCAGGTGGCAGGTTAGACTTGTTCAAATAAAATCAGGAGATATCCAACATAATTTTGGTTTAGGTTGGTTTAGTACTTGCCGAAAATTTTAATAAAGCTATGTACTGAGTAACTTTTTGCCAGTAGGGGAAAACATTGTAGATATCTGGCTGAATGGCAGCTTGGTAATGCCAACGAGATCCCTTGAACTTCACATATATAGTATTTTGGGTAAAACTCAAACCAATAAATCAAAATATTAATATATTACCAAAGCTACACAGAAGTTCACTAAATGCTGTACGTAGTTTGGGTTTTTAATCTGAACACAAACTGTTAACCCATTCTTTGGAAAACTATAAGTTTGGAAAAAATAATCAGCAGCAGCACTTATTTCGTCCCATAACATTAAATTAAGCACAAGAAAAACAGGGAGCACTGGGGCAGGCCTACTTTTCCAACTTAGGTAGGTCCTATTCACTCCCACTCCTTAAGAACAAATGAAAGACGACCCAACAAGCTTAATAAATAACTGCACAAACAGCACAAGTTTATCTATATTATATGTACCACTTTTAATTTAATAAGTCACAGCTTGGAGTTTTCACTGGAAAACTAAGCGAAGGTCAGCAAGGCAATGCAACATGTTAGGCCTACCAGTTTGTAATGTTTCCACGTAAACAATATAACAAAACTCACTCTGGTCCCTTGGTGTTGCATAAAAACTTGAAAACTTTCCAACTTGTGTTTTATAAACAAATCATCTGAGGAAGACACTGAGCTTGTGAGAGTTAAGACAACACTGAAGGCAGGAGAGCATTACGTCGGCACCAAGAAGCTCACGAACAAAGGCAGTAATTCCAGCTCACGCATATCGTTCTCACAAATATCACAATTTAAATTAATCAATCTCGAGTCGACGAGAGGTGGCAGTAGCGGCCGTGGCCAAGCACCGCTCACTCACGTTATTAGCAACATTAGCAAGGTGCGTGCAATAATTTAAGAGTAGCCCGGGGGGTTGAGCGAGTGAGAGGGCGGGCAAGAAATGGGCGCCTTTGGGTGTTTCTTTGTCTGTCCCGAGGCTGCCCGAGTCCCGGACCACATCTCCACAGATGCCATCACACCAACTTTTACTCACCTCATCACTCACTCAACAAATTATAAACAAAAATAAAAGCCAAATACGATAAATATTAAAATTAATAGAAAAAGTCTAAGGATCAAGTTTGCTAGCAGGACAAACTAAGTTAAGAGTTAGGAGGAATAATTCCGACTCAGCAACTGCAGCGCGCGTCCCCTCCCGGCAACGGACGCCGCCAAACGCCCAAATCCCGGAACACGAAATTCAACTTCCGATTTTCACATATTTCACCCTTAATTCAAAGAATACCACGAAAAAAGTTACACCGGAATAATCTCTATGCGAAGCCTCAACTAATGGTACAACTCTAAACAGTAAACAAGGCGTATTGCCAAAATTACGGGAGGGAAATAAATCATACTCACATATCACAGCCAGACAGGAACGTGCGAGACGCTTGCAAATGGCGGGAGGCGCTGGGCGGAGGAGTGACGCACTTGTGACGTCATCAATCAATACACGCTAAGGCACTAACTCTTCAAAATCTTAACAAAATACTCTCAAACAATTGTGCCACATTTTTCTCCCTGTATTAAATTTACTTATGCATGAAAAATTTCTGGTTACTGTGCATTTACAAACATTTATTTCACAAGAGGTACTACCTAAGTTTGGGCGCTACGTTTGAAACCTACTGACCAGGCCTCCAGCGAGTTCAAGCAATAATTTTGTGTCTAAATTAATACACAAGCAATTATATACATTTATGGACCTTTTTCTATGAATCAGTACTTTATTGAACATCAAATAGGATATGCTACTATTAATTTAAAAGTATAAAAACATCTAAAAAGCCTTCTCGCGTGAGATATTATAAGGCAGGTGAGGAGTTAAGCTTAAACCAAACAACATTTAGCAAGGATGCGATTTATAATATATCGGAGGTCTTGGCAATAATAGTTTTGCACTCTAATTCAATCATTAACCGAGAATTGACTTAAAAGCTCTTAGCTCTCGCCTCACACCCTGAGTGTCCGTGGTTCAATCCCGGCATGAGTGGAAACACTGGGCATATTTCCTTACATATGCTGACCCTGTTTCCCTAGCAATAAATAAGTACCTGAGTGTTAGCTGACTGGTGTGAGTCGCATCCTGGGGGACAAGATTTAAGGACCCCATTGGAAATAAGACAGACAGTCCTCGATGAAGCACTGACTTTCTTGGGTTATCCTGGGTGGGTAGCCCACCGGGTTATCCACCCAGGATAACTGCGGTGATGCTTCAACATAATAATAATAATAATAATAATAATAATAATAATAATAATAATAATAATAATAATTTATTTCATTGCAAGTTTACATCGAGATTTTGTAATTACAATCATGAGCTGAAGTGCAAAGAGCCACTATCATGCCATGACATTCTGGGCAGATTAATCTAATAGCTTATAAACTACTTAATACTAGAGAAATTGATTGAGTTTGTTTTAGTTAAACATTAGTTATGAGTTAATAAATTTACTCAAATTACAATCTGGGGATATTACATTGTGACAAGTGTTTTGTAGGATGGTTACATCAATAGTAAATATTGAAATTATATTATAGGAAAATAACAGTGAGCATTGTTGAAAGTAGGTGGTTCTTGAGAAGAGTCTTAAATTGATGTTCAGACAAGGTTATTTTAGTATTTACTGGTAATGAATTCCAGATTTTGCGGCCCTTTATGTGCATAGAATTTTTACACAGGGTAATATGGACACGGGGTATATCAAAAAGTGATCTGTGTCTTGTGTTATGGTCATGGGTCCTGTTAAAGTTGGTGAGGAGAATTTTGAGCGGAGGGTTTATATTAGAGTGTAGAGTTTTATGTATGTTGTAGGCACAAGAATAAGTGTGAATGTTCTTTACGATGAGTAGTTTTAGACTTTTGAATATTGGGGGAGTATGCTGTCTAGAGTGGGAATTTGTTATCATTCTGACTGCAGCCTTTTGCTGGGTTATGAGCGGTCTGAGGTGATTTAATATTGTTGATTCCCAAGCACAAATTCCATAGGTGAGATAAGGGTAGATGAGTGAATGATACAGTGCAAGGAGAGCTGATTACCTGGAGAGAATTCCAGGGGTCAATGCCCCTGCGGCCCGGTCTGTGACCAGGCCTCCTGTTGGACCAGAGCCTGATCAACCAGGCTGTTACTGCTGGCCGCACGCAGTCCAACGTACGAACCACAGCCTGGCTGGTCAGGTACCGACTTTAGGTGCCTGTCCAGTGCCTGCTTGAAGACAGCCAGGGGTTTGTTGGTAATCCCCCTGATGTATGCTGGGAGGCAGTTGAACAATCTTGGGCCCCTGACACTTATTGTGTTGTCCCTCAACGTGCTAGTGGCACCCCGGCTTTTCATTGGGGGGATGTTACATCGTCTGCCGAGTCTTTTGCTTTCGTAGGGAGTGATTCTTGTGTGCAAGTTTGGTACTAATCCCTCGAGAATTTTCCATGTGTATATAATAATGTATCTCTCCCGCCTGCGTTCTAGAGAGTACAGGTTTAGGAACTTCAAGCGTTCCCAGTAATTGAGGTGGTTTATCGCAGTTATGCGTGCCGTGAAGGTTCTCTGCACATTTTCTAGGTCAGCAATTTCACCTGCCTTGAAAGGTGCAGTGCAGTTAGCGTGCAGCAATATTCCAGCCTAGATAGAACAAGTGATCTGTAAAGTGTCACCATGGGCTTGGCATCCCTGGCCAGTGATGCCATCCTGTCATTTTTCTAGATGTGATTGCTACGGTGTTATGGTCCTTGAAGGTGAGATCCTTTGACATGATCACTCCCAGTGAGGCACATAGTAGCGTATCTTTGACAATATGCCTACTGTTTTTGAGATTTTCTTGGAAATTTGTTGTATGTGTGTTTGGAACTTAAGGCTACTGTCAAGGTGGATTCCTAGGAATTTTCCCTCTGTGAGTCTTGTGATGGGTGAACCATTGAGCGTTATGTTAAGTGGAACATTTGTAGCTCTGTTTCCAAACTGAATGAAATAGGTCTTGTCAGTATTGAGAGTAAGGTTATTAGTCGGCATCCAAGTATATATTTTCTGTAATTCAGCATTAACAGTGTTGGCCAGTATGACTGGGTTTGGGTGAGAGAAGACTTATGTTGTGTCATCTGCAAACAATATGGGGTTGAGTAGTTGTGATGCATTCGGTAGGTCATTGATGTAAATGAGGAATAGGAGTGGTCCTAGGACACTTCCTTGTGGGACACCGACTGTAATTTGGTGTGTGAAAGAGTTCGCTCCATTTGTGTACACGTATTGGCTTCTGTTACTAAGGTATGACTTTAGGTAGTTGAGTGAGTGCCCTCTTATACCATAGTGTGCTAATTTTGTGAGCAATAAATCATGGTCGACTGTATCAAAAGCTTTGCGTAAATCAATGAAGATTCCTAGTGGGACTTCTTTCTTCTCAAGTGTGGTGTATATTAGCTCCAGCATGTGTATAATAGCATCATTTGTGCTTTTGTTATTCCTGAATCCAAACTGACAGGGGTTGAGTATGTTGTATGCACAACTTAATGAAATAAGCACATGTTGAAAATAATGAAATAATCTATGACAACATTAACGGTAGAAGTAACAACCTATACAAATAATAGCAACAATCTGCAGTAATAATAGCAACAATCTGTAGTAATAATAGCACCAATCTGTAGTAATAATAGCACCAATCTGTAGTAATAATAGCAACAATCTGTAGTAATAATAGTAACAATCTGTAATAATAATAGTAACAATCTGTAGTAATAATAGTAACAATCTGTAGTAATAATAGCAACAATCTGTAGTAATAGCAACAATCTGTAGTAGTAATAGCAACAATCTGTAGTAATAATAGTAACAATCTGTAGTAATAATAGTAACAATCTGTAGTAATAATAGTAACAATCTGTAGTAATAATAGTAACAATCTGTAGTAATAATAACAACAATCTGTAGTAATAATAGCAACAATCTGTAGTAATAATAGCAACAATCTGTAGTAATAATAGCAACAATCTGTAGTAATAGCAACAATCTGTAGTAATAATAGTAACAATCTGTAGTAATAATAGTAACAATCTGTAGTAATAATAGCAACAATCTGTAGTATTAATAGCACCAATCTGTAGTAATAATAGCAACAATCTGTAGTAATAATAGCAACAATCTGTAGTAATAATAGTAACAATCTGTAGTAGTAATATCAACAATCTGTAGTAATAATAGCAACAATCTGTAGTAATAATAGTAACAATCTGTAGTAATAATAGCACCAATCTGTAGTAATAATAGTAACAATCTGTAGTAATAATAGCAACAATCTGTAGTAATAATAGTAACAATCTGTAGTAATAATAGCACCAATCTGTAGTAATAATAGTAACAATCTGTAGTAATAATAGCAACAATCTGTAGTAATAATAGCAACAATCTGTAGTAGTAATAGCACCAATCTGTAGTAATAATAGCACCAATCTGTAGTAATAATAGCACCAATCTGTAGTAGTAATAACAACAATCTGTAATAATAATAGTAACAATCTGTAGTAATAATATCAACAATCTGTAATAATAGCAACAATTTTTAGTGATATCAACAGTCCATAATAACAGTAGCAACAATCTGCAATATTATCAGCAACAGTCTACATTAATATAAATAATCTATATAAATATCAACAATCAATATTGCTACAATCTGTTGTAGCATATAGTCTGTAGTAATAGCATCAACAATCTGTAGTAATATTAACAGTCTGTAATAACAGTAGCAACACTGTAGTAATATTAAAAGCCTGTAATAACAGTAGCAACAGTGTAATAACAGTAGCAACAGTGTAATAACAGTAGCAACAGTGTAATAACAGTAGCAACAGTGTAATAACAGTAGCAACAGTGTAATAACAGTAGCAACACTGTAATAACAGTAGAAACATTGTAATAACAGTAGCAACACTGTAATAACAGTAGCAACACTGTAGTAATATTGAAAGCCTGTAATAACAGTAGCAACACTGTAATAACAGTAGCAACACTGTAATAACAGTAGCAACAGTGTAATAACAGTTGCAACACTGTAATAACAGTAGCACACTGTAATAATAGTAGCAACAGTGTAATAACAGTAGCAACACTGTAATAACAGTAGCAACATTGTAATAACAGTAGCAACACTGTAATAACAGTAGCAACACTGTAGTAATATTGAAAGCCTGTAATAACAGTAGCAACACTGTAATAACAGTAGCAACAGTGTATTAACAGTTGCAACACTGTAATAACAGTAGCACACTGTAATAACAGTAGCACACTGTAATAACAGTAGCAACACTGTAATAACAGTAGCAACACTGTAATAACAGTAGCAACACTGTAATAACAGTAGCACACTGTAATAACAGTAGCACACTGTAATAACAGTAGCACACTGTAATCACAGTAGCACACTGTAATCACAGTAGCACACTGTAATCACAGTAGCACACTGTAATAACAGTAGCACACTGTAATAACAGTAGCAACACTGTAATAACAGTAGCACACTGTAATAACAGTAGCAACACTGTAATAACAGTAGCAACACTGTAATAACAGTAGCACACTGTAATAACAGTAGCAACACTGTAATAACAGTAGCACACTGTAATAACAGTAGCACACTGTAATAACAGTAGCAACACTGTAATAACAGTAGCACACTGTAATAACAGTAGCACACTGTAATAACAGTAGCACACTGTAATAACAGTAGCAACACTGTAATAACAGTAGCAACACTGACATAATATTAACAGTCTGTAATAACAGTAGAACACTGTAATCACAGTAGCACACTGTAATAACAGTAGCAACACTGATATAATATTAACAGTCTGTAATAACAGTAGCAACACTGTAATAACAGTAGTACACTGTAATCACAGTAGCACACTGTAATAACAGTAGCACACTGTAATAACAGTAGCAACACTGTAATAACAGTAGCACACTGTAATAACAGTAGCACACTGTAATAACAGTAGCACACTGTAATAACAGTAGCACACTGTAATAACAGTAGCAACACTGTAATAACTGTTGCACACTGTAATAACAGTAGCAACACTGTAATCACAGTAGCACACTGTAATAACAGTAGCACACTGTAATAACAGTAGCACACTGTAATAACAGTAGCAACACTGTAATAACAGTAGCACACTGTAATAACAGTAGCACACTGTAATAACAGTAGCAACACTGTAATAACTGTTGCACACTGTAATAACAGTAGCAACACTGTAATCACAGTAGCACACTGTAATAACAGTAGCACACTGTAATAACAGTAGCAACACTGTAGTAATATTAAAAGCCTGTAATCACAGTAGCACACTGTAATAACAGTAGCAACACTGTAATCACAGTAGCACACTGTAATAACAGTAGCACATTGTAATCACAGTAGCAACACTGTAATAACAGTTGCAACACTGTAATAACAGTTGCAACACTGTAATAACAGTAGCACACTGTAATAACAGTAGCAACACTGTAATAACAGTAGCACACTGTAATAACAGTTGCAACACTGTAATAACAGTAGCACACTGTAATAACAGTTGCAACACTGTAATAACAGTTGCAACACTGTAATAACAGTAGCACACTGTAATAACAGTTGCAACACTGTAATAACAGTAGCACACTGTAATAACAGTAGCACATTGTAATCACAGTAGCAACACTGTAATAACAGTTGCAACACTGTAATAACAGTAGCACACTGTAATAACAGTTGCAACACTGTAATAACAGTTGCAACACTGTAATAACAGTAGCACACTGTAATAACAGTTGCAACACTGTAATAACAGTAGAACACTGTAATAACAGTAGCACACTGTAATAACAGTAGCAACACTGACATAATATTAACAGTCTGTAATAACAGTAGCAACGATTTGTAATAATAATAATAATAATAATAATAATAATGTGCAATAACAGAAACAATAATCTGCAAAATAGCGGCAGTAATCTTAAATACTACTACTCTGCTGCTGCTGCTCTGCTGCTCAGCACGCTGCTGCTGCAGCAGCAGCTGCTGCTGCTGCTGCTGCTGCTGCTGGCAGCAGCTGCTGCTGCTGCTGCTGCAGCAGCTGCTGCTGCTGCTGCTGCTGCAGCAGCTGCTGCTGCTGCTTTGCTGCTGCTGCTGCTAGCAGCTGCTGCTGCTGCTGCTGCTGCTGCTGCTGGCTGCTGCTGCTGCTGCTGCTACTGCGGCTGCTGCTGCTGCTGCTGCTGCTGCTGCTGCTGCTGCTGCTGCTGCTGCTGCTGCTGCTGCTGCTGCAGCAGCTGCTGCTGCTGCTGCTGCTGCTGCTGCTGCTGCTTGGCAGCTGCTGCTGCTGCTGCTAGCACGCTGCTGCTGCTGCTGCCCGCAGCAGCTGCTGCTGCTGCTGCTGCTAGCAGCAGCTGCTGCTGCTGCTGCTGCTGCTGAGCTGCTGCTGCTGCTGCTGCAGCAGCTACTGCTGCTGCTGCAGCGCAACGCTGCTGCTGCTGCTGCTGCCTGGCAGCGGGTGCTGCTGCTGCTGCTGCCGCTGCTGTGGCTGCTGCTGCTGCTGCTGCTGCTGCGCAGCGCAGCTTGCTGCTGCTGCTCAGCAGCGCAGCTTGCTGCTGCTGCTGCAGCAGCAGCAGCTGCTCGCTGCTAACGGCTGCTGCTGCTGCTGCTGCTGCCAGCAGCTGCTGCTGCTGCTGCTGCTGGCAGACTGCTGCTGCTGCTGCTGCTGCTGCTGCTGCCCGCAGCCCAAAGCTGCTGCTGCTGCTGCTGCTGCTGCAGCTGCTGCTGCTGCTGCTGCAGCTGCTGCTGCTGCTGCTAGACTGCTGCTGCTGCTGCTGCTGCTGCTGCTGCTAGCACTCTGCTGCTGCTGCTGCTGCTGCGCCGGCTGCTGCTGCTGCTGCTGCAGCGCAGCGCTGCTAGCTGCTGCTGCTGCTGCTGCTGCAGCAGCGCTGCTGCTGCTGCTGCTGCCGCACGCTGCTGCTGCTGCTGCTGCTGCGCAGCACTGCTGCTGCTGCTGCTGCTGCTGCTGCTGCTTGCTGCTGCTGCTGCTGCTAGCAGCAGCAGCTTGCTGCTGCTGCTGCTGCTGCTGCTGCTGCTGCTGCTGCTGCTGCTGCTGCGCAGACTGCTGCTGCTGCTGCTGCTGCTGCTGCTGAGCACGCTGCTGCTGCTGCTGCTGCTGCTGCTGCTGCTGCAGCAGCTGCTGCTGCTGCTGCTGCGCAGCACGCTGCTGCTGCTGCTCGCAGCAGCTGCTTGCTGCTGCTGCTGCTGCGCAGCAGCAGCCGCTGCTGCTGCTGCTGCTGCTGCAGCAGCTGCTGCTGCTGCTTGCTGCAGCAGCAGCTGCTGCTGCTGCTGCTGCTGCCAGCAGCAGCTGCTGCTGCTGCTGCTGCGCCAGCGCTGCTGCTGCTGCTGCTGCTGCTGCAGCACAGCTGCGCTGCTGCTGCTGCTGCTGCTGCTGCTGCAGCTGCTGCTGCTGCTGCTGCTGCTGCGCTACAGCAGCTGCTGCTGCTGCTGCTGCTGCTGCTTGCACGCTGCTGCGCTGCTGCTGCTGCTAACAGCTGCTGCTGCTGGCTGCTAGCATGGCCTTGCTGCTGCTGCGCGCAGCTGCTGCTGCTGCTGTCGTGGCAACAGCTGGCTGCTGCTGCTGCTGCCTAAATCGCTGCTGCTGCTGCTACTTAACTGCTGCTGCTGCTGCTGCGCAGAGCTGCTGCTGCTCACAGCAGCTGCTGAACTGCAGCCCAACTACTGCTACTAATACTAGCAATGCTACTACTGACTACAATACAGCTAATACTATTGCTACTACTACTAATGCTCTAATACTACTGCTGCTACTAACTACTATACAGCTAATACTAATACTGCTGCTACTACTATAATACATAATACTACTGCTATACTAGCTAATAATAATAGCAATAATAATAATAATAGCAATAATAATAATAATAATAGCAATAATAATAATAATAATAGCAATAATAATAATAATAATAGCAATAATAATAATAATAATAGCAATAATAATAATAATAATAGCAATAATAATAATAATAATAGCAATAATAATAATAATAGCAATTATAATAATAATAGCAATAATAATAATAATAATAGCAATAATAATAATAGCAATAATAATAATAATAGCAATAATAATAATAATAGCAATAATAATAATAATAATAATAAAAAATAATAATAATAATAATAATAGCAATAATAATAATAATAATAATAATAGCTAATAATAATAATAATAATAATAGCAATAATAATAATAATAATAATAGCAATAATAATAATAATAATAATAGCAATAATAATAATAATAATAATAGCAATAATAATAATAATAATAATAGCAATAATAATAATAATAATAATAGCAATAATAATAATAATAATAATAATAGCAATAATAATAATAATAAATAATAATAATAATAATAATAGCAATAATAATAATAATAATAATAATACAATAATAAAAAATAATAATAGCAATAATAATAATAATAATAATAATAGCAATAATAATAATAATAATAGCAATAATAATAATAATAATAATAATAGCAATAATAATAATAATAATAGCAATAATAATAGCAATAATAATAATAGCAATAATAATAATAGCAATAATAATAGCAATAATAATAATAATAGCAATAATAATAATAGCAATAATAATAGCAATAATAATAATAATAATAGCAATAATAATAATAATAATAATAGCAATAATAATAATAATAGCAATAATAATAATTAGCAATAATAATAATAATAGCAATAATAGCAATAATAATAGCAATAATACAATAATAATAAAAAAAAAGCAATATTAATAATAGCAATAATAATAATAGCAATAATAATAATAGCAATAATAATAATAGCAATAATAATAATACTTAATAATAAAAAATA